>JAQZBX010013357.1:0-39999 GCA_029593785.1 Cabassous unicinctus | reverse complement strand
AAGACCAGCCATGCCAAGAACTTGATTCTGCTTGAAACCCTTGACTCTCGAACCCCTGTCCATGGCAGCTTGGCTGGTGGCCAAAGATGGGTAAGACCTTCAGAGGAGGGCCACCTAAGACAGGCACAGTCACCCTGGACAGAAAACAAAAAAGGGGGAGATGTTGGAGAAGATGCTGAGAGTCAGAGGATAAAGGGTTAAGCATTCAAAAGCATGCTTGCTGGCAGAGACACATTAGTAAATGTCTCCGAGAACACTGCATACTGCAGATATCAGTGGGAGAAGGCAGAGCAAAATGAACTCACCACACAGTTGTTATTGTCTGAATTCTCAAGAAAGATTTTCTGGGAACTCACAAACAGGTAGCGCTCTCATGCACCAAGCTGAGATATTAGATAGACTAAGGCATTTAGAGCTAGAAACAATGTTTATACTTATGCCCCTTGGTAGACTGCCAGAGAAGGCAGTGTTCTTGCTGTAGTAAGAAAAACATAGTGAGAAAGCAAGGTTAGGGGAGGGGAGAATTTATGTGTTGTTGTAAGTTAAATAAAATAAAGGGTCACAGTGATCTCGGGGCTTTTTTGCCTGACTGAGCTACAACCCTCTCCTTTATATGCATCAACTTGTCTGACTCTTCCTTTGCACCACACCCTGACAACAACAAGCACTTACAGAGACAGGAACTTAGTTAAGCTCTTGTTTGCTAACCTGGGGCTTAGAATGAGGGACCAGGCCAATGTAACTTATGTATCATCTCATAGGTTTGTATCTCTTCTTATTTTGACAATAGAAATCTTTACTTTGTCAAAAGAAATTAGAATAACTTACACAATTGTGTAAAATAGTTATGCAAATTAAATGTGATTAAATGATATAAGCACCTACGTTAAAAAGTTAAAAGAAAATTAAGGATTATTGGGGTGTAGACATAGGTGTTAACAGAGAAGCAAAAAATAAATCATTTATAAATGGAAAAAGTAGAAGAAATACCTAAATTCAGATTAGCATTCCTAATAGTTCTTTCTTCAATGAAGACAGTGTTCTATATATGCACATTCCATTATAGAAGCCACTAGCCACATATAGATATTGGGCACTTGAAATTTGTTTAATACTACTAAAGTACTGAAGTTTTGGTATTATTTAAATTTAATGAATTTAAATTTAACAGTCACATGTATTTATCACTTACAGTCTTCAATAGAAAAGAACTAGAATCTTGGACAACACAATTAAAAGTAATGAAATAGATTCAAAATTAAAATGAAAAAGGGACACAAATGGTCAAAAATAGTAAATGTGAATGTTGTGACAAAAGTGGATACAATAAAATGGAAAATATTTCTTTGGAATAAAAAAGTCTGAATATAGTGAAGACATAAAAATGCAAGTAAATGTGGCCTGTTCACATCTATTGTTTGGAGAACTCACCAGAACTCCAAAATTGGAAGAAATGGTTAGGTCAACTAGGTTCTGAGACAGGTTCCAAAAGAAAGTAGCACTTTCCTCTTTTCCCAAATTCCTGCCCTGTTGAGTTTCTTCTTCTCAATTCAAATCTAACCTCTTTTTTTGTATGCCCTTTTAAAACAGTCAAACCACTTAAGGACTATATTCCAGGGGGTCACACCCTCATAACACAGATGATAAAAACTAGCCATTGCTTCATTCTGTGGGACATATACTTATCATGCTCTGTGTATTTACCAGACAATTTCTAAATTATAACTCTCAGATGATGTTGGATATGTAAAGCTATTGTGATGATAAATTATGAATATTCATTCATTTCTTTATTCATTAATAATTTTTGAGGTACCAGAGCTAGGGGTTGAACCTGGGAACATATATGAGAAGCCAGCACTCAACCACTGAGCTATATCCACTCTCCATTAATAATTTCTTTTGGTTGCATTATGTGTGCTAAGAAATATTCCAGGTCTTGGACACTTGTTAAGGATCCTAACACACTGGTTCTCTATAGATAAAAGCCTGGAATTCTCTCAAATAAATCTGTAAAAAAATAAATGGTAGATGAATAAATATGAACATTCAACAGGCTTAATGTGACAAAAATTGAACAGGTTCCTGGGATGAAGAATGGAGAGTGGGTGTGGTAGTATAGAAGCTATATAGTACTCTCTAGAATAGGATAAAAATATTATTAATCATTTGAAAAAATTATTGGAAGCCTATATTATACTTATTTTGATAAGGGGAAATTATGTAAAGATTATAGTGCATGGCAGTGCAGGACATAATTTTATTGCCATTTCATACACAATAGTACAAATATTTGAGAGGAATTCAAGGGTTCTTTTAAATTTGCTATTTTTATTTCATTTTACTATGACTATTATATCATTAATACATGAAAAAGAAATATGGCAAAATAAGTGTTCATTAAAATTTAGAACTATTAATGTTTATGAATATTCACATCCCTACACTAAAATATATATGTTTTATATTCTAGATAAAATTGGATTTATTTGAATAAAATCTCATGCACTTTCTTTACTTGACACTATCTATACATTTTTTATTGTGGTGAAATTCACATAACATAAAACTAACCTTTTTAAAATTACAGTGACATTTAGGACCTTCACCATATTATGCATCACATTTACCTAATTTCAGAATATTTTTTATCAACTCTAAAGGAAATCTCATACATACAGAAGGAGTTATTCCACATTTCCCACTCCCCTCAATCCCTGTCAACCATTGATTATCTTTCTGTCTCTACTGATTTGTCTATTCTGGATATGGCATAAAAATGGAAATTTTTTTAAATATGACCTTTTTTATCTGGTTTAAGTTTTGAAAACACTTAGCATGTTTTCGTGTCTTTTCCATGGTACAGATTATATCATTACTTCACATTCCATTATATTTGTAAATATTGTAAGGGAAGGATCAAAATTCATGCTTTGCATGTGCATATCCAATTGTTCCACCACTACCTCTGAAAATTAATGTTTTCTTAATTTTCTTTTTGGATTCCTCACAATTTGTTTGCCTAAATACAGATGACTTATGCACATTAATCTTTTACCCTGGAACTTTACTGCATTTATTTACTAGCTCTAATAGTTAGGGAGTGTGTGTGTACATCAGTGTAAATAGACATGTTTGCGTGGCTGATATAGGATTGTTTTACCTATAAGAACATGTCATTTCAGAAAAGAGATAATTTTACTCCTTTTTCTGAAATATATTTTTATTAGTTTGTGAAATTATAAAACAATCATGAACATATATAGAGTTCCCATACAACAACCCTCTGCCAACACACTATGTTATTGTGGAACATTTGTTACAAATTATGAGATAATGTCATCAGACTATTACTACTAACTCTGGTCTATAGCATAGATTTTGTATATTTTTCCATCTCCTCCTATTATTAACACAGTACATCTTTGGCATTGATGCAAGAATGCTATGGTATTTCTGTTAACAATAGTACATATGTTACATTAATTGTATTTTTCCCATGCTTCTCCATGTTCTTACCACCTTGCAATAGTGATGTACCTTTGTTCTCTTTCATAGAAGAATATTTTGTATTTGTACTATTAACAATTCTCATCCACCTCTGGGTTCACTTTTTCAGTGCCTGGATTATTCTGGAGATTTCTTTCAATTCATATTTGCATCCTGAGACTACCCTTTCATCCACAATCCCATTTATAGACCAGCTGCTTTAGTTCTATTTATTATAATGTGTTATCTTAACATTTACAGTCAAGTAAATTAAAACTTCCACATACATTAAGCATCAGGACACCTTCTCAGCCTTCCTCTTATCTCCTAATAAACTTTACTCCAGGTTTTAACTCCAAGCATTTATTTTTCATATTTAATTCATATATAATAAGACCATATATAATTTGTCCTTTTGTGATTGTCTTGTTACACTTAACATAATGCTTTCAAAGTTCATCCATGTTATCATATGTGTCCTAATTTCATTTTTTCTTATAGCAACAAAGAATTCCATTGTATGTATATACCGAATTTCTTATATTCATTCATTGGTTGATGGACACGTGTTGCTTCCATTTTCTTGGCAATTATGAATAATGCGACTATGAGCATCTTTGTGCAAATGCCTGTTGCCCTCACAGTTTTCAGTTCTTCTGGATATATTCCTAGTAGAAGAATTGCTGGATCACATGGCAAATCTATATTTAGCTTCCTGAGGAACCAATGGACAAACTGTATTCCACAGATGCTGCACCCATTTTACAATCCCAACAGTGAAGGTGTGTTTCTACTTCTCCACATGCCCTCCAGCACTTATTGTTTTCTATTTTTTTTTTTAAATAATGGCCATTCTATGCAGTGTGAGATGATACCCCATTTCCTTAATAGCTAGTGATATTGAACATTTTTTCATGTGCTTTTTGGCCATTTGTATTTTCTCTTTGGAGAAATGTCAGTCTTTTGCCCATTTTTAAATTGGATTGCTTACTCTTTTATTGTTGAATTGTATGATCTCTTTGTGGAACCGAAATCAAACTCTTATCAGATATATGGTTTCCAAATATTTTTTCCCATTGAGTGGGCAGTCTTTTCATCTTCTTGTCAACGTCCTTTGAATCATAAAAGTGTTTAAGTTTGAGGTGGTCCCATTTTTCCTGTTTTCTTTTGTTGCTCATGCTTTCAGTGTAAGGTTAAAGATTCCACCACCTACCACCTGGTCTTCAAGATGTACATTTTGTTCTAGGAACTTTATGGTTCTTTTATACTTAGGTCTTTGATCCATTTTGAGTTAATTTTGGTATAAGTTGTGAGATACGGTTTCTCTTTCTTTCTTTTCGCTTTGGATATCCAGTTCTTCCAGCACCATTTGTTGAATAGATTATTCTTCCCCAACTTAGTGGTTTGGACAGCCTTATCAAAAATTACTTGACCATGGATGTGTCTATTTCACAACCAGTCATTTGATTCCATTGGTCTGTGTATTTATCTTCATGCCAGTACCATGCTGTTTTTTATACCACTGTAGCTGGATAAAATGATTTAAAGTCCAGAAGTGAAAGTCCTCCAACTTTCTTTTCCTTTTTAAGACATTTCTGGCTAGTTGAGCCCCCTTATCATTCTAAATAAATTTGATAACTGTGTTTTCCATTGGTTTACAAAATACTGAGGAAAGTTATTATCAGGAGTATATTGAATCTGTATATCAATTTGGGTAGAATTGACATCTTAATAATATTTAGTGTTCCAATCCATGAGCATGCAATGTACTTCCAATTATTTATTTCTTTTTGATTTTGCAATGCATTGTAGCTTTCTGAATACAAGTGCTCTACATCTTTGGCTAAGTTTATTCCTAAATATTTATTTGTTTTATTTGCTTTTGTAAATTGAATTATTTCCTGAATACTTTCTCAGATTGTGCATTACTAGTGTATAGAAATACCAGTGTTTTTGTGTATCAATCTTATGTCCTGTCTCTCTACTGAAATAGTTTATTAGCTATAACAGCTTTTTGGTAGTTTTTTCAGGACTTTCTAAGTATAGGATCATGACATCTCTGAATAGCAGAAGTTTTACTTCTTCCCTTCTGATTTGAGTGCCTTTTATTTTTTTCTTGCCTGATTGCTCTCTGAATAACAGTAGTGACTGTAGGCATCCTTGTCTTGTTCCTGATCTTAATAATAACTCTTTTCAGTCTTTCACCATTAAGTACAATGTTAGGTGTTGGTTTTTCATATATGGCCTTAATCATGTTACAAAATGTTCTTTCAGTTCATATCTTTTGCAGTATTTTTTCAAGAAAGTATACTGTATTTTGTCAAATACCTTTTCTGCTTCAATTGATAGGATCATGTCATTTTTCTTCTTTGTTTTATTAATGGGGTGTATTACACTGTTTTTCTTGTGTTGAGTAACCCTTGCATACCTGGTATAAAACCCACCTAATCATGATGAATAATTCTTTTAATTTGTTATTGTTTTCAATTAGCAAGTATTTTGTTGAGGATTTTTGCATCCATATTAATCAAGGAAATGGATCTGTAATTTTTTTTGTAATATCCTTATCTTTCTTTGGTATTGGGATGATATTGGCTTCATACAATGAGTTCAGTAGCATTCCCTCTTGTTCAGTTTTTCAGAAAAGTTTGAGTAAGATTGATATTAAGTCTTATTTGAATGCTTGGTAGAACTCACCTGTGAAACCATCTGATGCCGGGCTTTTCATTTTGGGGAGTTTGATGACTATTTCAATCTCTTGTGATTGGTGTGTTGAGGTCTTCTATTACTTTTAGGTTCAGTGTAGTTTGGTCATACGTTCCTATGAATGTTTCCATTTCAACTACATTGTCTAGCTTGTTGGCATACTGTTGTTCATAGTATACTCTTATGATCTCTTTTATTTCTGTGGGGTCAGTAATAATATCTCCATATTTATTTTAAAATTTTATTTGTTAGCATTTTCTCCCATTTTTTCTTAGTCAATCCAGCTAAGCATTTGTCAATTGTGTTAATCTTCTCAAAGAACCAACTTTTGGGTTTGTTCTCTCTACTGTTTTTTATGTTCTCAGTTTCATTTATTTCTGCTCTGATTTTATTTAATTCCTTCTGCTGTTTTTGGGAATCATTTGCTGTTCTTTTTCTAGTTCCTCAAGCTGAGTAGTTATGTCATTGATTTTAGCTCTTTTTTTAATGTAAGCCTTGTGGGTTATAAATTTCACTCTCAGCACACCCTTCATAGCATCCCATAGGTTCTGATATGTTGTGTTCTCATTTTCATTCATCTTTAGATGTTTATTGATTTCTCTCAAAATTTAATTTTGACCCACTGATTGTTTAACAGTGTTTTGCTTAATCTCCATATATTTGTGAATTTTTCATTTTATGCCTCTTGTTGATTTCCAACTTTATTCCATTATGATCAGAGAAAGTGCTTTGTATAATTTTGATCTTATTGAATGTATTGAGTTCTGCTTTGTGACTGAACATATGGTTTCTCCTTGAGAAAGATCCATGAGCACTTGAGAAGAATGTATATACTGCTGTTTTGGTATGCAATGTTCTGTATATGTCTATTAGGTTTAGTCTCTTTATCATATTAGTCAAGCTCTCTCTTTATTGATCCTCTCCCCAGATGTTCTATCCAATGCTGAGAGTGTTGTATTGACGTCTTCAACTTTTTGTAGAGACATCAATTTCTCCTTTCAGTTTTGCCACTCTTTACCTCATGTAATTTGTGTTATCCTGGTTACATGAATATACATTTAAAATTGTTATTTCTTCTGGTGAATTGCCCCTTTTATTAATATGTAATGTCATTCTTTGTCTCTAATAACAATTTTGCTTTTAAAGTCTATTTCATCCAATTTAAGTACAGTTACTCCAACATTTTTTTTTGTTACTGCATGCATGGAATATCTTTTTCCAGCCTTTCAGTTTCAGTCTACTGGTATCTTTTAGTTTAACGTGAGTCTCTTGTAAACAGTATATATATGGCTTATATTTTCTTATTGATTTTGCCAGTCTGTGTTTTTTGATTGGGGAGTTTAATCCATTAACATTCAATGTTATTACTATAAGGCAGGTATTATTCCATCTATTTTGACTTTGGGTTTTATCTGTCATTTTATTTTCACCACTCTTTTGACACTTTTAGTTGCTTTTACTGATATAATCTTCCAATCATCTCTCTTCTCTTTTCTATTCAGGCTATAGCACTCCCTTTAGTATTTCCTGCAGAACTGGTCTCTTGGTTACAAACACTCTCATTTTCTGTTTACCTATGTATATTCTAAACTTGCCCTCATTTTTGAAAGATAATCTTGCTAGGTATAAGTTTCTTGGCTGGAAGTTTTCTCTTGCAGCATCTTAAATATATCATACCACTACCTTCTTGCCTCCATGGTTTCTGATGAGAAATTGGCACTTAATCTTATTGGAAATGCCTTGTATATTACACATCATTTTTCTCTTGCTGCTATCAGAATTCTCTTTGTCTTTGACATTTGACATTCTGATTAGTATGTGTGTCAAGTTATATTCAGGCTTATTGAGATAGGAGCACACTGTGATTGGACATGAATATTGATGTCCTTCTATAAGGTTGATACATTTTCTACCTTTATTCTTCAGATATTTCTTATGCCATTTTCCCCTTCTCTACTTCTTGGAGAGCCATGACACTTATGTTTGGATGTCTCTTGCTTTTATTTAGTTCTTTAAGACCCTGTTCAATTTTTTTTCTTCATCTGTTCTTTTGTATGTTTGCTTTTGGAGGCCGTGTCTTCAAGCATAGTGATCCTTTCTTCTTCTTCCTCAAATCTGCTGTTATATGCCTCCAGTGTATTTTTATTTCATTTATTGTGCCTTTTATTCCCATAAGATCTGCTATTTTTATATGGATGCCCTCAAAAATTTTTTTTGTGCTCTCCCAGTGTCTTTTTCATATCTTTAATCTCTTTAGCAATCTCATTGAATTTATTAAGGATATTTATTTTATTGTCTATGAACAGTTGTCTCAACCTTTTCATGTCATTTGGAAGCTTATCTTGTTCCTTTGACTGGGCCAAATCTTGCTATTTCTTGGTAAGGATTATAATTTCTTTTTTGGTGTCTTGACATGTGGCTAACTAGGTGTATTTATTCTGGGCGTAGATTCTCTCTTAAGATTAGGGCTTTCTTGTCCTTTCTTCCTTTCTGTTTGTGTAGTAGGCACCAAGGATGTAGTTGGTACTGTAAACTATGGAAACTGAAGCTGCTCACATTACTCTAGGAATTGATGAAGATTCTCCCAACTTTCTTCATTGCCAGGGGTTGGGACATTGCTGCAGCTGTGTATAGTAATCCAAGCCATGCTGTCCAAGACTGTCTGGAGTTGCCCAGAGAGACTGGTGAAGCTTCAGGCCCCTTCCTATTATGGCATGGGTTGGGATGGAGCTTCAGATGTTGGCAGAAACCTATGCCTTGTGGATCCAAAATGATTGCAGTTGCCCAGGTAGACTGATGTAACACCAGCCCCTTTCCTCCCCTGCCAGGGGTGAAGATGGACCATCCAGCATGCCCAACAATCTAAATGGTTTGTGCCAAATGTGCCTGCAATTGCTCTGAGAGCCTAAGGGAGTACTTTTCTTCTCTCCTTTAAGGGGTAAGGATGGAAGCACAGGCATAAAACAGTTCAGTTCATGTCAGCTGAAAGTTCCAGCTGTTGTCTCCTATTCTACTGGCAGGTAGGGTAGGACCCAGAAGAACCCATGAGTTCAGTCCCTATAGGCCAAATACCTGCTATTTCCTGGAGAGGCTGAGGAAACACCATCCCTCTCCTACCCTTTTGGGGGGTGGTGGTGGATCCACAGGTATCCAACAATTCAGTCCATGCAGGCCAAAGGTGCCTTCCATTGCCTGTAAAGACTGAGGAAATGCCAGTCCCTTTCTATTCTATTGGAGTGTAGGGGTGGATCCACAGGCACCCAACAGTCCAGTCCATGTGGCCAAAATTGCCTGCTGTTTCCCAGAAAGCCTGAGGAAACCCAGCTCCCCTCCTGTCATACTTGGCGGGCAAGAATGGAGCCACAAGTGTCTGACCAGTTTGTATGGGCCAAAAACACTGGCAGTTACCCAGAAAGGCTGGGAAACACCACCCCTTTTGCCCTATCAGGGACGGGGATGGAACCACAGATGCCCAACAGTAGACTTCTTGCAGGCAAAAAGGACATGTAGTTGCCCTGAGAGTTTGAGGAAATATCATGCCTCTCCTGTCATATGGAGGTGGAGTTGAAGACTGAGATACTCAACAAACCAGTTTCTGTGGGCCAAAATGGTCTGCAGTTGGGCAGAGAGGCTGAGGAAATACAATTCCCCTCTTATTCAAATGGGGTTGGGGAAGAAGCCCAAGGTGTATAATTGTCCAGTTTATGCCAGTTCTAAGTGCCGGTAGTTGTTGGAGAGTCTGGTGCAGGCCCACCCAGCTTCTTCCTTGCCAGAGGTGGGGCTGGAGCCTAGGCTATGGCTGGAATTTGATCTGCACAGAAAGAAGCCAATCCCTACCATATTTGTGATTTTCAATCAATCCTGTTTACCCTCATATCAGGGACAGAGTTAAAATGGTGTCTACCAGACTCTTTTTAATATGGACAGGTTCAAACTTTAGCTGTTCATAAGATTATACTTTTGCCAGACAAATTTGCTAATCAATAGCTGAAGTCAGTGCCCAACCATCTCTTCTTCCCCTAATTTTAGGAAAAGGAGCTTCCAACTCCAGCCATGGGATAACTAGTGAGGTGGATTGTGCCACCAGTGGAAGTTGGACACTGCTCTTCATGGTGTGGTGTGCTCTAATCACAAATCTTCATTGCAGATGGGCAATCTCCTCCTTACATTCTTTCAAGGGTGTTGCAGGATCCTCTTCTGGTCTCCTGAGCCTCCAAAACATGTGCTGTATATAGCTCTGTTTAGATTGCTAATTTTGCTGTAGGATGAGCTGACTCTTCAAATGCCTTGCTCTTCCACTATATTGCACCCATTTCTCCATTTTGAGCTAATTTTGTATAAGGTGTGAGATAAGGATCACATTTCTTTCTTTTGGATTGGATATACTGTTCTTCCAGCACAATTTGTGGAATAGACTGTTCTGGCCCAGCTGGGAGCTCTTGACAGCCTTGTCAAAAGTCACTTGACTGTAGCTGTGAGGGTCAATTTCAGCATTCTTGATATGGTGCCATTTGTCAATCTTTCCACCTTTATGCCATTGCTAAATTGCTTTTCCTCTGTAGCTAAGTAAAAAGAGAGAAGATGCAAATAAATAAAATCAGAAATGAGGCAGGGAGACATTACCAAGATCCCTGCAGAAATAAGAGAGATCATAAGAGGATATTATGATAAAGACTATGCCAAGAAACTAGACAATGTAGACAAGATGGACAAATTTCTAGAAACACATGAACCACCTACAGTGACCCTAGAACTAATAGAAGACCTCAATATATCAATCCCAAGTAAAGAGATTGAAAGAGTCATCAAAAACCTTCCAAAGATGAATAGTCCAGGACCAGAATGCTTTACAAATGAATTCTAGCAATCATTCAAAATCAATCTAATACCAATCTTATTTAAGCTCTTTCAAAAAATTGAACAGGACAGAACACTTCCAAACATTCTATGAAGCCAAAATCACCATAATACCAAAACCAGATAAAGAGACTACAAAAAAAAAAAAAATACAGACGAATATCCCTAATGAATATAGATACAAACATCCTTAATAAAATACTTGCAAATAATTACAAAAATAATCCATAAGCACATGAAAAGAATTATACATTATAATCAAGTGGCTTTTATACCAGGTATGCATGGGTGACTCAAGACAAGAACCATCCTTTCTTGATAAAAATATTCCAAAAGATAGAAGAATGTTTTCTTAATTTTTAAATATAAATATATGAAAACCTACAGATAACATTGTACTCAATGGTGAAAGATAGTAAGCTTTCCTGTTGAGATCAAGAACAAGGCAAGGATGCCCACTATTGCCACTGTTATTCAACATTGTGCTAGAAGTTCTAGCTCACACATTTAGGCTAGATGAAATAAAAGTCATCCAGATAGGAAAGGAAGAAGTAAAACTTGCACTGTTCACTGATGATATGACCCTATAGCTAGAAAATCTTGAAAAACCCACAAGAAAGCTACTAGAAATAATAAATGAGTTCAGCAAAATGGTTCAATACTTGATTAATACACAAAAAACAATAGCATTTCTAAAAACAACTGAAGTGCAATCTGAGGAGAAAATCAGGGGGAAATCTCCATTATCATAGTGACTAAAACAAGCAAATATTTAACCAAGCATATAGGACCTGTATTCAGAAAACTACAAAACATAGCTAAAAGAAGTAAAAGAAGTCTTAAATAAATCGAAGTACATTCCATGCTCATGGGTTGGAAGACTATCATTAAGATAACAATTTTATTTGGAAGGGTAAGTGGCCCCAAATAGTCAAAAAGATCTTAAAAAGAAGAATGAAGTTGGAGGACTCTGGCTTCCTGACTTTAAAGCATATTACTTAGCTATAGTGGTAAAAATAGCATGGTACTGACATAAAGACAGACAGATTGACCAATGGAATTAAATCTAGGCTCAGAAATAGACCTTCACATCTACAGTCAAGTGATTTTTTTCATTGTCATTGATTTTAATGGAAATGATGCCCTTAAAATCTTTGCCATGAACTTTTAAAAAAAGATTTATTTTTTAAAATTTATCCCCTCTTCCCCAAAATAGTTTTCTTATCTGTCTGCTCATTCTTTGCTCACCTTCTCCAGGAGGCACTGGGAACTGAACCCAGGACCTCCCACATGGAAGGCAAATGACCAAGGGCCTGAGCCACTTCTGCCCCCCATTGGCTGTGGCATCTGCTGGCTTGTGGCATCTTCTCATTTAGTTGTCTCCTCATTGCTGTGGGGGTATGCCATCTAGCTCTCATTGTGGTAGGGTGCAGCATCTAGCTCTCATTGTAGCAGGTGAAGATTTCTGCTTGTCTTCTTTAGGAGATACTGGGAACTAAACCCAAAACCTCCCATGTGATAAGTGGTTGTCCAACTGGTTGAGCCATATCTACTTACCTAAACCATGAGCTTTAAAAATACATATTTTGCAAATGTTTTTTTCCATTGGATAATTCCAGAACCTCTGCATTTATTACACTGCCCTGTAAATATTATGAATAATTGTGATAATTGTGAATTGAACTTTATACACAAAACAAATCAGACTTTGCCTTACAAAATTGTAAATGGGTTATGGTTCTTTTAAAAAGGACTTTTAACTGTAAGTAAGCACTGTTCAACTAGCCTTACTCATCACCATTGCTCCAGACAACATGGTATCTTTTGAAAATATATAGATAGCTAGATAGATCTGATAGGCAGATTAGAATATATAAGTCATAGATACAAACATATAAGCATATGGGTGATTTCTAGATAAAATAGACATGCATCTTGCTGCAGTGTTCATTTTTATGTAAGGTAATAAAGAACTAAGGGACATAAAACTCATTAGGTTACCTTATGTTTATATATGTAGGGCAAGGATGATTAAATCCAGCTTCTCAGTCTTTGAAGTACAAGATTGAGATGTCATGGCAACTAACTGAATTGATAGATAATTAATTTGCATTCTGAAAATCCAGGATAAATACCTTTAAATTTGCAGTTAAACAACCATCTGAGTTAAAGAAAGAAGGGACTTCACAGATGGAAATGGACACTGTAAGGAATCTATACTGCAATAGAAAAATAATTTAACTATTTAAAAAAGGGATCTGAGTTATAAATATCAACAAATAAGATTTAATTTGCTCACATCTCTTCTTTGTAGATGGAGGCTGTTACAAAACAAGAGAAAGGAGACAGTTGTTGAAAAATTGTAAATTGTATTCTTTCAAAACAATAAATTTTTAATGCTAAAGCAGTTAAAAGCTGTACATATTAGAAAACATTTATTCATAAATATTGTTCAGTTCCTGGCACTTGTAGCAATAATTAAATTATAAACAATAAATATGGCATTAATGGGTATGTATTTACAAAAAGAAGTTATTAAAAAACACACTGCATACTAAAGTCACAATTTGTGTAGAGTAAAATCACATCCACAGCCTGAAAAAATACAGAGCAACAGTTACAACCCCATTAGACAAAAATACATTCACAAGCGTAATGCTTTGAGGAAAAGTTCAAGACATAGCAGGACTTTGGCATCATTTAAGACTGTGAAAGATTAAATAATCACCACTAAAGTGAAGAAGAATTTCCATTGATGTAACATCACACCACCACCAAGTCTTTTATATCTTCTTCTCAAGAAACAGGACAAGGGTTAAAATGAATTGAAGGAATTTAAGGAAGGGGAGGGAAAAGCAGTGAAAAGATTTTTTTAAAAATCCTTCAAATGCCAAAACATTTTCATCCTGAGAAAAGGGCATGGCTACTTTTGGATCTTGCCCAAAACCTTCTTGGATAATTGCAAGATGTATCCCTATATAAGGCTGCTTGCCTTAAAACTCCGTTTACTTCGGATTGGTCTGTTTCCTTTTGAAAATGCATGTAGTCCATTCTGTGGTTAACAGGGTTTGTGTTTGTCCTCAGATATACCATTCATTAAAATTGGGAGGAGGTCCAAGGTTGTGGCTGGTGCTAGTTTGAACTGCAGAAGGCATTTTAGTGGTATCTTTACTGTTTGCAGAAGCTATAGCGGGTGGAGTGAAAGTCTCATAGCGTGAACTGGTAGCAGGGGAGGAATCTGACCATTGCGATTCATGCACCTTCACGTGTTTGCCTAGGGAGCTGGAGTGCATGTAGAATTTGTCGCACACTTTGCAGATATAGGGTTTGTCCGAGATGTGCATATGCACGTGCTTCTTGTGGCCGCTGCTATTGGCAAAGCGTCTGTCACAGCCTTCGAATTCATATTTAAAAGGTTTCTTACGTGTGTGGGTTCTCTTGTGGATCTTGAGGTTCTCGGAGTGGGCAAAGATCTTCCCACAGCCCGGAAAGCAGTATGGGAAGGGCTTCTAGCCCGTGTGCCCGCCAATGTGGTTGACCAGTTTTTACTTCGCCTGAAGGACTTGCCCTCACGGAGACACTCCTCCCGGTAGTAGATGTGGTTTTTCTGTTCTGGGCCCCCCACATTCTGCATGATGACATGGGTCACCAGCTCCTTCATGGTGCTGAAGGTCCAAGCTCAGCGCTTCTTGGGCCAGCTCAGCTGAGCCTCATTGATCCGCTTGAATGACAGCTCCTGCTTGATGGGCTGCTGCATATAACAGAAGAAGGTGCCGGGCCTGTGGCAGGCCGCCACGTTTCACGCCCATGTTCATGTTCATGGGACTGTAGTTAGGAAACCACACCAGCTGCACAGAGATCTGTACGCGGGTTGGCAAGGGGACAGTAGGGGTCGGCACAGCTGAACAGTTCCCCATGCAGCCCCAGGTGGAACTAGTTGTCCACGTGCCCCGTGGCGATGGGTTCCTGGCGCACTGCTCATGTAGCTCGGGGAAGAGCAGGCAGCTGGGGGGCTCGGGGTTGTTGGCTGATGGGTGAAAGTTGCTCGCCCAGCCGGCCAAGAGCCAGTGCTGCCCACCACCCGAGGCCGTCTCACCAAGGCTGCGAAACAGAAAGTCGCGCGTGAAGTTGAAGGCAGTGGAGGTTAGTGCCTGCAAAATTGGGCACCTAGCCGGCTTGGTGGTGGTGGTGATTGTGGCCCAGGGCATTGGCAAAGCCTGAATCCTAGGGTGGGAACACGGAGCTCTGGTCCAAAGACAGATAGTGGACCGCAGCCAGGCTCAACTGAATCCCAAAGGGATTGTGCCCCATGACCACCTGCTCGCGGTTGAACATCTCGTGGTGGCTGGGTGCACCGAAGCTCCACATTCCCAGGCTGGGGAACGGCAAACCCTTGTCCAGGATCATCGTCATGGGTGGGGCATTCTGGGTGCTGTTGTTCCGGCCAAAGTGGGTGAGGGTGTGGGTGAAGAAAGACATCTCTGACATGCCACAGTCTGAGCGAGGTGGCAGCAGTTGGACACTGCTGGGAGACCTTTGAGGTGTAAACAGGGGTTGCAACATTCCATCACTACAAGAATCTCTGTAGTCACCACCCCTCCATCAAACTCGCCCCAATTCTCCCTCCACATCCAAAGCCCTTTCCTCAGGTTGGAAGGTGAGTTTACTGCTGCCTTAAATTATTGTCTACAGAAAATAGGTGCCGCAAGAATGGCTTCATCGTCACTCAGCAGGCTCAAGTGATTTTTGACAAGACTGTCAATCCCTCCCAGCTGAGCCAGAAGAGTCTATTCAACAAATGATGCTGAAAGAACTGTATAGCCATATCCAAAAGAAAGAAAGAAGACCCCTATCTCCCACTTCATACAATTGCATATTTTAATAAAAGGAAATTTATTGTCATATATATCAGTATAGGTTTATACATCTCACAATGTTCTTCTAGTGATACTTGCAAAACTATATTCAGATTTTTAAAATCCACTAAAATTAGGAAATTAATAAAAAGTGAAATCCTTCAATTCCATTCAAATATAAATTCTATATTTTATTGATACATATTAATAAATCATAAATCCATCCAAAGTAAACAGTCAATGGTATTCAGTATATTCACATAGTTGTGCATACATCAATTTCATCAGTTTTAGAGCATTTTCATTATTCCAGTAATAGTACTACTACTACTAAAAAACAACAACAACAACAAACCAAAGCTCATCACTTCTCAATTGCTGTATTCTGCCCCTGTTGTACATAGCTGGTATTTTGTTTCCTTTTCTCCAGTTTATTTGTATTTCTGTTTTGTAAAAACAGTCATATATGCAATATCATCCATATCCATATTTTACATGAGATTTCACTATGTTATATGGTCCCGTATTACAATTTTTAGCTTTCTTTCTATTAATATACATGTTCTTAGACTTTCACTTTTGGCCACTCTCATACCCATGTGATAGCTCTGCTAGTCTCAAGCACTGTGAAGTGCTCTCACCATTTCCATTCATTTCCAAGGATTTACAAAAAAACTCTTTAAATCATTTCTGCACAGTTAACCCTCAGCTTTCCATTCTCTAACTTTATTTTATTTTTGGTAACCTATATTTTAATTATTAAATCCATGAGCTTACATGACATATTTAGTTCATAATACTGGAATCATATGGTATTTGTCCTTTTGTGTTTGGCTTGTTTCACTCAACACATTGTCCTCCAGGTTGATCCATGTTATCATATGCCTCATGACTTCATTTTTCTTAGAGCTGCATAATATTCCATCTTGTGTATACACCACAATTTGTTTATCTACTCATCGGTTGATGGACACCTGATTTGTTTTGAACTTTTGGCAATCATGAATAACACCATTATAAACATTGGTGTGCAGATGTCTGTTTGTGTCACTGCACTCAGTTCTCCTGGGTATATACCTAGTAACATTATTGATGGGTCACAAGGCAAGTCTATATTCAACTTCCTTAGGAGCTGTCAAAGTCTCCTCCACAGTGGATGTACCATCCTACATGCCCACCAACAGTAAGTGTTCCTATCTCTGTGCATACTCTCCAACATTTAGTTTTCCAACTTTTTAATAAGGGCCAGTCTAATAGGTGTGAAATGATATCCCATTGTAGTTTTGATTTTTATTTCCCTAATCACTGGTGATGTTGAAACATTTTATCATGTGTTTCTTCACCATTTGTAATTCTTCTTTGGATAACTGTATTTTCAAGTCTTTTGCCCACTTTTTAATTGGGTAGTTTGTCTTTATTTTTGATTATGTTTTCTTCCTAGATCATGGATATTATGCCCTTACTTGATATGTGATTGCCAAATATTTTCTCCCATTTAGTTGGCTGCCTTTTCACCTTTTTGACAAAGACCTTTGAGGTGCAAAAGTGTTGAATTTTGAGGAGGTCCCATTTATCTATTTTTTGTTGTTGTTGCTTGTGCTTTTGGTGTAAGGTTTAAGAAATTACCACGTACCACAATATCTGGAAGATGTTTTCCTCCATTTTATTCTAGGAGTTTTATGATTGTTGGTTTTATATTTAGGTCTTTGATCCATTTTGAGTTAATTTTTTTTTAAGGTGAGACATAAGGATCCTCTTTCTTTCTTTTGGATTTGGCTATCAAGTTCTCCCAACACCACTTATTGAAGAGACTGTTCTGGCCCAGCTAAGTGGGCTTAATAGATTTGACAAAAGTCACTTGACTGTATTTGTGAGGGTCTATGTCTGAGTTCTCAGTTTGGTTCTACTGGTCAATCTGTCTGTCTTTATGCCACTGCCATGCTGTTTTACTACCCTTGTTTACATTGTATAAAACCCTCTTGCTTGTGGTCTATAATTATTGTAAAGTACTTTTGGTTTCAGTTTGCAGGTATTTTCTTGAGGATTTTTACATCTATATTCATTAGAGATATTGGATTGTAATTTTCTTTTTTTGCATTGTTTTTATCTGGTTTTGGTATTAGGTCTTTAGCTTCATAGAATGACTTTTACAGCATTCTTTCCTAGAAAAGCTTCTTTCTTGGAAGAGCTTGATCAAGATTGGTAATAGATCATCTTTGAATGTTTAGTAGAATACACCTGTGAAGCTATCTGGCCCCAGGCTTTTCATCTTTGGGATGATTTTGATAACTGTTTCAATCTCTTACTTATGATTGGTTGTCGAGGTCTATTTCTTCTAGGGTCATCGAAGGTGCTAAGTGTATTTCTAGGAGCTTTTCCACCTCTTCTATATTGTCTAGTTTTTGGCTTACTGTTATTCATAGTATCCTCTTATGATCTCTATTATTTCTGAGGTGTCAGTGATAATATCCCCCTCTCATTTGTGATTTTATATATTTGTATATTCTTTTTTGCCATTTAGTTAAGGGTTTGTTGATTTTGTTGCTTTCAAAGAACCAACTTTTGGTTTTAGTGATACTTTCTGTTGCTTTTCTGTTTTCAATTTCATTTATTTATGTTCTGATCTTTACGATTTCTTTCTTTTGACTTGGTTTGGGATTAGTTTGCTGTCATTTTTCTATTTCTTCCAGGTGTGCATTTAGATCTCCAACTTTAGCTCTTTCTTTTATTTTAGGAGGTACTGGGGATTAAACCAGGACCTTGTACATTGGAAGCAGGTACTCCACCACTGAGCTACATCTGCTCCACTATGCAAGATTTTTTTTTTCATTTGTTTTTTGTTTTGTTTTGAGCAGGTACCAGGGATCAAATACAGGACTTAGTACATAGGAAGTAGGTGCTCAATCACTTGAACTACTTCTACTCCCCACTTTCATCTTTTTTAATGTAAGCATTGAAAGCTATTTCCTTCTCTGCACTGCCTTTGCTGTGTCCCAGAGGTTTTGATATGTTGTGTTCTCATTTTCATTCATCTCAAGATATTTCCTAAATTCTCTTGCAATTTCTTCTTTGACTGAATGATTATTTAGGAGTGTGTAGTTTAATCTCCATGTATATATGAATTTACCCTTTTACTGACCATTATTGATTTCCAGCTTCATTCTGTTATGATCTGAGAAAGTATTTTGTATAATTTCAATCTTTTTTAAATTTCTTGAGACTTTTCTTGTTACCCAGCATACGTTTGATCTTGAAGAAGGATCCATGAGCACTTGAAAAGAATGTATATCATGTTGTTTTGGGATGCAATGCTCTATAGATGTCTTTTAGGTTAGTACATTTATCATATTATTCAAGCTTTCTGTTTATTTATCCTCTGTCCAGATATTCTATCCAATACTGAGAGTGGTGTATTGAGGTCTCCAACTATTATTGTAGAAACATCTATTTCTCCCTTCCGCTTTGCAGTGTGTGCCTCATGTATCTTGGGGAACTCAGGTTAGGTGAATAAATATTTGGTATAGTTATTTCTTCTCAGTGAATTGCCTTTTTCATTAATATATAATGACCTTCTCTGATGGAATATATTAATAAAAATCATTACATATTAATAAAAATCTATTTTGTCTCATATTGGTGGTGTTACTTCAGCTCTTATTTTTGGTTACTATTTTGCATTGAATGTCTTTTTCCCACCTTTCAGTTTTAACCTGATTGTGTCCTTATGTCTCAGGTGAATCTGTTTTAGACAGCATATAGATGGTTTATATTTTTTAATCAGTTCTATCAGTGTATGTTTTTTAAACATTTTTTAAAGAAATGATAAAGCCACTCTATTTATTTATTTATTCAGGTACTGGGGCAGGGTATTGAACCCTGGACATCATATGTGGGAAGGCAATTCTCAACCACTGAGCCAGAATGGCTCCCCTGAGTTGATTTTTTCATTTGTTTACTTGCTGTTTGTTTGCTTTTTTAAAAAGGAGTTACCAGGGACCAAACCTGGGATTTCCCATATGGGAAGCATGTGTTCAACCACTTGAACCACATCTATTCCCCAGTATATGTCTTTTGATTGGAGAGTTCAAGTCATTAACATTCAACATTATCATTGTAAACACATCCCTTACTTCTTTGATTTTGTACTTTGGCTTTCTCTTGTCATATCTTACTTTTGTCTTTTTACCCTTTAATTTATTCTTCCTGATAATCTTCATTTCTACACTCTTTTCCAAGTCTCTCACCCTTGTGTTTCCCTTTCAGGTTGCAGCACTCCCTTTAGAATCTCTTGTAATTCTGGTCTTTTGATAACATATATTTTTATCATTGTTTGTTTTCTCTGAAGACATTGAAATCACTATTATTTTTGAAGGACAGATTTGGTGAAGACTCCTTGGCTGGCAGTTCTTCCCTTTCAATACTTTAAATACATCATATTACTTTCTTCTCACCTTCACGGTTTCTTATGAGAGGTTGTCACTTAATCCTACAGAGGTACCCTTGTAAGTGATACTTTTGTTTTCTCATTGATTTCTGAAACCTCTCTGTATCTCTATTTGTCATTCTTATCTATGAGGTCTCTTGGCATATGTCCACTTAGATTTATTGTGCTTGGTGTTCCTTGTCCTTGGATATTGATATTTATGTCTTTCAAAAGCATTGGGAAATTTTCAGACATTATTTCCTCAGATATTCTTTCTGCACCTTTTCCTTTCTCTTCTCCTTCTGAGAAACCAATAATGTGAATGTTTGTGTGTTTCACATTGTAATTCAATTCCCTGAGGCCCAGTTCCATTTTTTCATTCTCTTCTCTTTCTGTTCTCCTGTCTTTTCCAGTTCAGGTGTTTTATAGTTGAAATCACTAATTCTGTCTTCAAGCAGTTAAAATCTACTCTTATGTGTCTCTAATGTATTTTTAATCTCATCTAGCATGCCGTTTATTCCAATAAGGCCTTTTACTTTTCAATTCTTTGAATTGATTTAGGAGAGCTGTGTGATTATCACTGATTAATTATCTTAAATCCCATATCTCCTCAGGATATTTGGTTTGTTCCATCTCTTCCTGTTTCCTAGTATGGCTTATAATTTTTTCCTGCTGTGTAGGCATCTGAATGTGTTGATGACTTTACTCTGATCGTCAATTTTTCTCTCTTGTTTATTGTGTTTTTTTTCACAGCTCTTCTTTTTATATATATGGTCCAACTTATTCTAATTCTTTAAAATTGTGCAGCTTAAGTTATCAAAGCCATATCAGGGTCTCACTAATGGTGTGCATATTTTCTTCCAGGAGTTATGGTACAGAGAAACCCAAAAGCAGTTTTTGTTCATGCAATTTTGAGACCAGCCTGCAAATGGCACTCAGATATTTGCACACTTTCCCACTGATGTGTTTCACCTTCCACTTTCCTTTGTTTGGCTCTGCTGGCCATATTCACTGAAGAGAAGCTCCCAACTTCCTCTGCCTTTTCCTTTGTAACAGCTGCCTGGGAGGAAGATGCCTGTTCCCCTCTCAATTGGCTGCAGTGAACCTGGGGCTTTACCACAGCTTAATATATTGGGAGTTTGGGAGGGGAGGCCTGTCCCTCAACCTCCTTGGAGTTGTGTAGCACTCTCCTGATCTACTGACCTCCAAAGCAGGAACCTTGGATGGCTTTTGGCTCTTTCTACATTGTTTTTGTGAGAGAGCTGAGCCCTGTCTGCTTCTTCTGACACCATCTTCCCAGAATTCTTTGCTTTATTTTTAGCCCCAGTCTTCCTCAAGAGAATTCAAGTTCTTTGTACATACAGAACCAGTAAATCTGGTTCCCTGTTGTATATCCAGGACTTTGAATATTTCTTGTTTCAAAGAATGAACTGTAAAGTATTTATTGAATTAATTAATAAAATAACCTTTCATTCATCCTTCTAAGTGGCTTTCTCTCTTCATTTTCCAACATCATAAGAAGATTTTAACTTTTTAATTATCTTGTAAATCTAATCAAGGTGAACAGAATCCATGTCATTGAATTAAACACTGATTAAGTTCAGTATTTGCAGTCTGTGCAGTCAGGGTTTGCTTCCTGGAATGAATTACTCATTGAATTTATTAAATGTTTTCCCTATACAAAGAGAATACAAATAGAGGTTGCTTTTGCCACTGAAAAAGAAGCTGAACAGTGCAGAACTTTGGGAGAAGAGAAATTTATGGCTTTTCTATGGAAATTGCCTGAGAATTGAGTAGAATTCAAGGTCCCTGTATTAGTCATCCAAAGGGGTGTTGATGCAAAGTATCAGAAATCTGTTTGTTTTTATAAGGGGTATTTATTTGGGCTAGAAGCTTACAGTCACAAGACCCTAAAAATTCCAACCCAAGGTACCATAAGAGGTACTTTTTCACCTACAGTCATTTGCCACATGTTGAAGCAAGATAGTGGGTGATATCTGTGAGGGTTCAGCCTTCCTTCTTCCTCTTAAGGCTCCATGGTCCCAGGTTCTTCTGATCTCAGATGTAAACTGGCATAAGGCTCATCTCTCTCTCCTTAGGGTTCATTTCTTTCTGGGCTCAGTTATTCTGGTCTCTTCACAAGGTCAGCTGAAACGTATCAGGCTCATCTCTCTTCCTAGGGCTACTGCACTGTCTATGGAGCTGTTGCTCTTCTTTTGCCAAGGCTTTTTCTGTATGAGTGTCCACTGAACAAGGGGGCAGGGCCTAAGTGCCCTACTGATGTGGCCAAATCAAAGTCTTATCTAATTTAATCAAGTAAATGTAACTTTTGGATTTAATAAAATTAAAGAATATCACACCCAGCAGAACTGACCAGTTTACAAGCATAATCTATATTTCTTTTTGGAATACACAAATAATATCAAACTGCCACAGTCCCCTTTTATTTTTTGATTCTTGGGAGTTCTCCAAACTATGAAATGTGACCTTACCTTCCCCAATTACCATTTATAAATACTGTCAATTTTCATACATATATACTATTAAAGTGCTATATTAAATTATTTAAATTTTATTGGTATGTGATTTTTCTTTCTTCAGTTATTCAATTTTCTTGTCAATTGAGGCCAACCTTTTTTAAAGAGCAGCAATTAGTGGGTTTATGCTCACCTCCTGCTCACTCCTCAATGCACTCTTATATGGCTTACACCTTCTATGCTCACATGTACTATCTTTGAGAAGCTCCTTACCTCCATCTTATTGAAACCTCTGAAGGCCTTTTCACCATATAAGATTCCTCAACAAATCCCCTGATTTCCTCCTTCTAGCAACCATTTCTGTCTTGTTCTCCTAGGTCACAACACTTTTGGATTTTTCCTGGCCTCACTTTACAAATTTTCAAGTTACTTTTAAAACATTAAATTTTGAAACACTTTAGAGCACAGTCCCAGTCCTTCCTTTACTTCTATCTTTCCACCTAGGCAATATCTTCCATTCCCTTGACTTATTTATCATCTATGGTTTTAGAACTTAAATTTTTCCCATCCAAATATCACATCTGAGTACCAGACCTGAAAATATATTCTGCACTGAGATTCTCATTGTGTTTTTTCATCAGTAACTTAGAGGAACATATCACTTTTTGAAATTCTTGTATTCTTTAATAATCCAAACCAGATTGAATGAAATTACCTGTCACACAGTGGTTTAGTAAAGAAACATTGGTGCTATTCTTCATTCAAAATATTGGTATTTCTATGGCAGATTTTCTATCTCCAAAAATGAAATAAATCTCGTTCATGTACACAAAGTAACCTCACATTTTTTTCCTTTAAATTGTCTCTTCTAAAGTGGCTCTTAAGCCCCATAAGACAAGATTGTATTTTTTATTTGGTAGTAGGACTCTATGCTTTTGGACAGGCCTAGCTCAGAGTTTTCCTCTAACATATACTCATTTATATATATAAAAAAAGTATCAGTTTCTTGAAATATATTGTCTGGAAATGACAGTGATTGGAAAGATCTACAGGCTTGGAGCTTGGTATAGCATAAGACACACTGAAGTAGGCTAGGAAGGAAAAATGGCTTTATTGACCAGTGGAAAACAGGAGTCTTAACCAATCTCAAATTGGCTTCCCATTTGAAGGGTTTTCTTACAGCTTTTATAAAAGTGTGAAACAAAGAAAGTTAATCATTGAGTAGAGGAATGAGTTGGGGAGTTTCTCCAGTGTTCTTCCTCAGGAAACATCAAAATATTTAATATTCCTGGGGTCTTCAATTCTCATGATGGTAAAGATAATAGATCAAGGAAAGTATTACATTTTTATAACACACATTTTTCTTTACAAAGAAGAAGTACCAGGATGGGTTAAAATCACACTATACAGGCCTATATGCTTTCCTACAGAAACTTTATATCTACCCAAGGGTTCTATATTAGTTATGCATACATTACATTTTAATCATCATACAGAAACTAGGCTGAAAAATAGGGTTATACAATAAAACCATGAAAATAGAATCATTGATTACTTAAAATGCATGATACAACAGTAATGAAATATAATTATTTCATTTTCAGGAGAATGAATTTTAAAAATAACAAAATATGTATTTGGATATAAATACCTGTACCTAAAATGGAAATATTTTGCTTGATTTCTCTACAGAAATAATTTGTTCTTTTATTTTTCAAGATATATTTGAATAACTTCATAATTCTATTTTAAAAAGTCTTTAAAAGCTGAATTATTCATAGGAAAATCAACATTGAAACTTAATCATTTATTTAGGGAACCCCTAATGTTTTGAAGTTTGAAGGAAGATCTGACATAACAAGACATATACTGGATGGTCTTTACCTTGCTTGATAGTAAAATATATACAATCTAGAACAATTAAAAATTTCCTTGAATATTTTTTCAGCACAAATATTTCTACTTATGTAGAGTCACATAGATGCCTGAGAAAATATTGGTAGATTTCATTTCCTCTTAGTTAGACAGATTAGTAAGAATATTCTTACTATAGATGCTTTAAGAGTACTTACACAGTATAAATTCCATAAAACAGTTAGGCCTCTTGGATAAGGCATGGTGGCTGATTTTGAGAGTTTTAGAAGGAAGTGAATGACACAGGTATGTTTTGAGTAGATTTAACTTGACTAACATCTGAGTTAAGATGTGTCTTTTTAATTATGGGACTGATGTTGTTATCAACTACATAAAAAGAAAGTTTACCATTAAAATGTGCTTTTTCTAGAAGGAAGCTCTGAACTGCACCTGTGATAAAAGCAGCCTCATCAAGACTTTGGATTCCTTGCATTCTCAGACCATTTGGGTTCTGATGAATAAGGAGAGAATTTTAACAAGGTGGGAGAGTCCTAATTTATTTTTCAAATAACTTTCTTTTTAACCAGAAGGTATTATTTAATTTCACTTCAGGCAGTTGGACCCAGGCCATCTGAGGTCAGGTTAACTTGTGGATATACAAAATTTCTGGATTTATAATTATATGTTCATTTTCAAAAGGAATATCTTTCAATATATTACCATTCAGGAAAGGGTTTTATGGAATTAGACCAGGGAGAGGACTGACAAATGAACAAACAAACAAATAAATGTACAATGAAAAATGATATGAGTGACCTGAAGGAATAGTGAAATTGTAATATAGGCTATAGGAAAGGCAAAGTATACCTTAGGTTGGGGCTCAGTGAAAGGATCTCTGAAGAAATGACAAAACAGAGACTGAAGGAACATGAGTATGATGTGGAAAAGTGTTTGAGGGTATTTCCATGGAAATAAGGAAAGATTATAGGGTTCAGTGCAGAAATAATAGCACAGCATAAATGTATTTGTATGTTTCTGAGTGATGGTTTTTATACAATCCTTGGATGTCTGGAGGAGTCCTAATTTAAAATTACTTAATTTAAAGTAAACTATTTTGTTAAAGGAACATATTATATTAATTTTGATTGACATCTAGGTTAATCAGAGAGTAAGCCTTAGAATAATTTTTTTTTTTTAGATTTCTGGGATCATAGGGGTGAAAATGACTTGAGTTGTATTTTATTTTTGTGCCTCTATCTTTGAAAATAGAGATGTACACTGTCATTTTAAAGCCAGCCATGTTAGAAATTGAAGGAATTGAATAAATATATGAGATTATGATGAAAATGTATAGAAATGGGGAAGAAAGGGGGCTACAATTCAGCCTTGAGATGTTCTAATACAATTGTTTGAGGAGGGCCAAGCAGAACACAAGAGGAAAGAGTGACTAGAATAGCTTGAATGCACTCAGGAGACTAATATATCAGAGGTTTAGGAAAAACAAATTCCCAAAAGGTCTCATTCTTCTTTATTTCCAAGTTATAGACTGAGGCACATACACACTGGATTTATTCATGGGGAGCTTATTGGAGATGGTAGCATGATTTATTTAAGAGGAAGTCTGTCATGTTATTATTCATCATTTAAGGGAAAAGGGTAAAAGTGCTCATGTAGCTTGATAGTGAAAGAAGGAAAAGGAGATCAGGCACAAGAGAGAAAATAGGCACAGGGGGCATTGGATTCATAATAGAAGAGAAATAATAAAGGTTAAATGATGAGGTGATTGAATGTGATAAGACAAAGAGACTTTGCTGGTAAAGATTTAAAAAAGAAACAGGAAAGACAGGAATTAATTTGGAGACATTCAACTTAATCAGGTGACAAGACCCTTCAATGAGAGAGAAGGAGTAACTAGTGGCTATGAATGCAGGAATAATTGTAGACATTATGGTACTAAGTTGAGGTGATTTTTAAGTTACATCATTCACATGGTTATTGAGAGGTTGATCTCATGTGTTCAAAATAATGTGAAATGTGAGAATATGTGTTATTCAAAACTAATGGACTTGAAGTGATTATGGAAGATGAAAGAATGACTCAATTACCAAGATGTAGTCTGTTTCCCAATATATATTTAAAAGCACTAGGAGTTGTGATTCTCATTTAGACATAAAGCAATAGCTTAGTATGTGCTATGTCACAAGCAGTAATAAACATGATAGGAAATTAGAGTCATCTCCCATGTGGATAGATGTGGTAAATAGTAAGATATTTATTGACAGATGGGGTAAATGCAGTGATATCAGAAATGTTGTCAGGAAGCATATCTGGCAGTAAATATTACACGAGGTGGAAACTAATATTTGGAAAGTGGGTTCAATGCAAGGGAGGTTTCTTTGTGACAAGAGAACTTGTGCATCGGGTGTAATTGTAACAAACTATGTGAAGAGTAAGTTTTGACAACAGGGTGAGGATCTTATTGAAATGAGGGGTGAAATTCCAGGTAATACCTAGGTGTGGCATGTAACCCTTAAGATATTTGATATTGGGATAGAGGAGGAAAAAATTCAAACTCTAGCTGTGCCTTTTTGTCCACATAAGTTTGTCATATTATTTCAGCTCTCTGAAACCTCTATTTAGGACATTTGTTAAATGGATAAATTAACCTTTATCAGCTGGGTTACTAAGAAGATTACATTTAAAAATATATATATAATTCTCCAAACATATTGAATACAATCATTTTCTTCCTGAACTTGAGGTACAAATAGCTAAGTTAATCCTAGTTCTGATCATATCATAATATTATGTATTCTTAAGTTTCTTAGTTGATTTAGAAATACATTGAGGTGAGATGTAAAACTCAGTGTTGAGGGCGTTGCATTGTTAAACATCACATATGGAAAAACAAAGATGATTTTGGACAAATGTATCCAGGTGAGTTCATGGTAGAGCAGGAAGGGAGTGAGATGGAAATGGATGTGAAAGGACCATTGCTAGTGCAAAAAACAAGAATAATTATAACAGAAATTCTAGTCTTCTTCTCCTTGTGGTGAGGACCTAATTCCAGATGTGAGTTTTACAGGGATTCCTATGCTTTGAAATCTGGGATGAATTAAAAGTCTCTGACCATCATGGACTAATTAATAAATACAATTCATGATTTTCATGTTCTTATCTGTACAAAGAAGGAAATCATATGATCTTTATTAGAGAAGGCAGGCCCTCCAGCTTCTTTACCCTGAGAAAGAGAATCCTCCCCTTATTTCTCTTGGATCACACTTATGTCCCTGTTGTTGATTGGGCTGGAGATATTCCCAGGTGAAGGGTTTGGCATTCATGATAGGTGGGCCTGAAGATTGTGGTCAAGACTTGTATTATAAGGCTTCTTTCTCCATTCTCAGTTATGCTCACCTACTGCTGTTATGGTTTTTTGCTTTGTTTTGTTTTAAACAAATCATTTTTATTGTTACATATTAATAAAGCATGCAATTCATCCAAAGTGTACAATCAATGGTATTTGGTATAATCACAGAGTTGTGCATTCATCATTTTAATCATTTTTAGACCATTTTCATTATTTCAATAATAATAATAAACAGACAATTGAGAAAATTCTTTACCTCTCAATCTCTCTATGTTTCCCCTACTGTACATAGCTACTATTTCTGGCTATTCCTGCACAATTTGCTGGTCTGGTTTTGAGTGAAAATCCAGGTGAAGAAAGATGCCAGCTAAGGTATTGACAATGAAATCACAGGTAACTAGGAAATTCTTCTTTAACTGAAATTGCATCTCTGTTGCAAGCAGATGGGAAGATTTCTCCTTTTGGTATGGATATTCCAAGTGCTTTCAGGAGCTATTCAGGATCTGAGGTTAAATTATGTTTATACAGGACTGGTTCCAGTTTCCATAAAGGCTGTGTATTCTCTGGAAAGATCACTGATGTTTTCTTTTTCTCACCCATCTCATGGCCTCATTGGATAAATAATGAATTCATGAATCATGTTACTGCCTGAGATTGTCCTAGGCATGTGGTGAGTGAATACAGGTGATAGAGACGAGTAAGAACAGAAGTTTACATTTGGAAGGAAGGCTGAGTTTTCAGCTGGTGCATTCAGTCACTCCATTACAGGTACTGGGATGAAGAGGTAGGCATATTTGCCAGAAGCACAAGAGAAGGTTAGTAAACTAAAGGAAATGAAGAATAATTTGTTTATTTCCCCAATTTTAATTTTCTTAAAGTTTTGATAGAATATATTTGCACATTTTGAAATAATTTTAAAAAGAAAACCAAAATTACCCATACCACCATTGTTCAAATTTCTCAAATTAAATTTTCTAAATCAAATATATTCAAATTTTATAAATGGATGTAACATATAGGAATTATTTTTTTCTTCATTGTTGCTGTGGATTCAGGAGCTATATAATAGGTAGAATAAAATTTTTGAAGATTTGGAGTGACCTGAAGCAATGAAGAAGATTCTTTTAATTTTTCACAGACAGATGAGATGAAGATAAAAGAGAGAAAACTGGTATTTGTAGGCCCCAGAAAAAGTTGAGATAGGGAGGTCTCCTAACACAGGAATGGCCAATCTAAGGCCATTTATCAGTACAACTGACTCAGGAATCCCTGGCTTGTGACACTGTATTTATAAATCATCTGTATTTATAAATTGTAATGATTAACTGAGATATGTAGCACTGAGGAAAGCAGGCCTTACTAATCCTGACTTATGTATGAAACCTATTCAGTTTTGCAGAATTCTGGTTATTTCTTAAAGGTTCTTTGCCATTTCAATGAATAATAGACTTTTGAATTGAATTTAGATAGAAAAGAATCCACACATTAATTATTGTATTTGTCAAAATGCAAAACATATTGTTAATGATTTTATAAATGAGAGTAAAATGAGTTCATCAATATAAGGGAAAAATATAACTGTACTCATTTTTAAGAATGATATATCATGGATATTGCTTGCCTTAAAATAACTTTGTAACTTTACTTAAAATTGTTGGGAAAGATTGATTTAGTTATGAATGCTCAAATGAAAATTTATAATCAGCATCAAGAAGGCATAATTATGAGTTTGTTGTGAAATTTCTAGGTGTATGTCACACCCCATATCATGAGATTTTCTTTTACAATAGGATGTTATAGGTTCAGAGTGTGCATGTGTCTCTGAGTGCTTCTGAAAGGCAGGTGATAGTTAAGCATTGAAAATGATGTTACTGGAGCCCAATACACATTTTGAGTTTTATATACATATCTTTAGTGCTGTTAAATTTACATCACACTCAGGATATTCATAAGGATACCCCTGTATGAACACAAATTTCTGTGATATTTTAGGAGTTAGTGACCTTCACTGATGCAGTTATAGACTTCACTGAGGAAAAGTGGACCTGTTAGATACATCCCAGAGAAGGCTGTTCAGAGAAGTGATGCTGGAGAATATCAATAACCTGGTCTCAGTAGGTAAGGCTCTCAAAATTTATCTAACATTTCTATCTATCTCTTATCTATCTACCATCTAACTATCCTCTCTACCTATATATTTTATCATAAATCTTCTTCCATTTATTTATTCAAATACCTAAATCAGCTTCTCCATATTGTATAGTATTTATTTTCTCTATTTTTTTATATTTTATGATTTTAATAGATTTATATTGTATTTTAAAACATAAAAATGCCTAAATGAATTTGTTTCCTTTTTTATTTACATCTAGTTCACCCCAAAAGAATTGAGTCTTCTTGAACACAACTTATATGTCCTCCTTGAATCTCAATTTCCAACACTAAGGGCTGTGCTGAGAACTCAATGAATACTTTTTGAATGGATAAATAATTGACTGTGGTGAAATGAGCATTCTGCTCCAAGGGTTATGCTGAGGCTCAGAACAAAATAGTAGAAACATTACATATATCCTTTACCACATAGAATTTAGATCATTCTTGTGGAATTTATCTTTATTGGATTATTTTTGAGTGTAATATTCAATCACTGTGGAAACATAGATTTCTCCCTATTTAAATATAGTTAATTCTGCAGTCTCTCTTTGTTGTAGTGCATGGGTAGCAACAAAAAGTGCAACAAAAAGTCCTCAATGAAATGTGCAAAAGGGTAAGTTACAATTTCTGCTGAAATATCACCAGTGATCTGGATTCAAGTTATTGTAACCTGCTATGTACATCATGATTATTCTCTGTTACTACCACAACTCAAAATCCAGTTAAGATTTTTTCATACAAACAGGGCATCAAGTCTACAAATCAGATGTGTTTTCCCAGGTAGAACAAGGAGAAGTGTGCAAGGAAGTAGTAATATTTCCTCAGTGCCATAGTCCAGGTGAGTTCTAAATATCTGTGCATCAGAAGAGGGGTCTCATGATATAGTATATGCTTTAATATATTAACTTCAGGATTCCTTAGGTGATTTTTTATTTCTTCAGGTTTCCTTACATAAGTTATAATTTCTAAAATGTAGCTGAGGATATTGGGGAAATTTTAGTCATATGTGTTTATTGCATACACTTTTCAAGCTTTATTCAAAGGTCATTGGCATTGGGAAGGGGATATTCATTTGTTATTGCAATCAAACTTTCACAAAATGATCCTTGTCATGTTCCTATTCTTGGAAGATTTTTCCCTCTTTTTTACCTCCCTGACATCCCAACTTCTTTTTTTCTCATATTCCATGCCTGAAAATCTTTTCTGATTGTAAGGATCTCTAATGTTTCCTTATGCCTAGATTATTCTTTAATTTGTTATTCTTTTCCAGCTAATTGTTAATATTGGAAACCTACTGAAAGGGATACTTGGAACTATTCAAAATTTTCATCTCCCTAATGCTACTCTAACAATTTATTCTGTTTTTTTTTCCCCAAGTACTACAGAGAAGAAAAGTGCCTTTTGAAACATGGAAGATGATAGAAATGATATTCAACCAAGCTATCTGTATGAAAGACACTTCTAAAATCATGTCAATGGTAAGCTTAATTCTGTAAACACTAGTATTGCAAATAGTTAACCAGAGATAGAATGCATTAGAAATTTAGCAAAGTAATGAAATTGTAATTTTGGGATTAAGTGCTATTCCAGGAAAAAATACATGATTGTTTAAATTTAGGTAAAAACTTAACCTAAACACAAACTAACTTGAGTTCATATTTTAAAAATGCATCACATAATCAGGTTTCACATATATAGTCTTTGCAACATCATGAAGTTCAAAATTGAACAGATATGTCTGCATTTATTTTGGTATAATTGAGAAAAATCTGTGTGTATTGAGAAGACTAATATGTCTATGAAACAAATATGGCAAATATTTTAATTGTAGTCTATCACTAGTGTTTGAGTCTAGATTTCTTATGTAGGGAAATTCAAGTATATTGCCAAATGTTTTATAGTCTCTCATCTAGTTCCCCACAGCAGAGAACTCACACCAAAAAGGATTCCTTTAAATGTAAATATTTGCAAGAAGATTCCTCTCACACATCCACAGTGATCCCACATGCATTAATTCACATGACAAAGAAATCCTATTTCAGAAAAACTTCTTGCAATGGTCTTCAATGACCATTCATCTTTTGATCAACATAAGCAGAATCACCCTAGAAGAAAATCATATGAATGTTACCAAAATGCTAAAAACTGTTTTCAATATTCTGACCTCAGACAATACAATGGAAATCCCAATAGAGAGAAAACCCATGAATGTCACCTCTGTGGGAAAGCATTCATTCAATATTCTCATCTTAAACAACATGAGAGAAATCACACTGGAGAGAAACCCCAGCAATGCCATCTTTGTGGGAAACCTTTCCCTTTATCCTCTTCCGTAAAACAACATGATAAATGTCACACTGGAGAAAACCCCATGAATGTCATCTATGTGGGAAAGCCTTCAGTCATTATTCTTCTCTTAAATGTCATGAAAAAACTTACACTGGAGAGAAACCACATAAATGTCAACAATGTCGGAAAGAATTCAGTATATATTCTAAACTTAGACAACATGAGACAACTCACACTGGAAAGAAACCACATGAATGTCATCTATGTGGGAAAGCTTTTAGTCAAAATTCATATCTTCAACAACATGAGAAGGCTCACACTGCAGAGAAATCCTATGAGTGTGATTTATGTGGGAAAGCATTCAGCATATATTCTTATCTGAAAGTACATGAGAAAGCTCACACTGGAGAGAAACCCTATCAATGTCATATTTGTGGGAAAGTCTTCTCTCATCACTCTTCTGTTAAACAACATGAGAAAACTCACACTGGAGAGAAACCCCATGAATGTCATCAATGTGGGAAAGCATTCTGTAGATATTCTAAACTTAGAGAACATGAGATGACTCATACTGGAGAGAAACCCCATGAATGTCATCTGTGCAGGAAAGCCTTCAGGAATTATTCTTCCCTTAAATATCATGAGAACTCATACTGGAGAGAAACTACATTAATGTCAACAATGTGGGAAAACATTCAGTATATATTCTAAACTTAGACTACATGAGACAACTCACACTGGAGAGAAACCTCATGAATGTCATCTATGTGGGAAAGCTTTCAGTCAACATTCCTGTCTTCAACAACATGAGAGAATTCACACTGGAGAGAAACCTTATGAATGTGATATTTGTGTGAAAGCCTTCTATCATCACTCTTACTTTAAATAACATGAGAGAACTCACACTGGAGAGAAACCCCATGAATGTCATCAATGTGGGAAAGCATTCAGTAGATGCTCTAAACTTAGAAAACATGGAGAGAAATTCCATTAAAGTCATTTATGCAGGAAGCTTTGAATCAACATTCCCATCTTCAGCAACATGAGAGGACTAATATTGTAGAGAAAGCCCATGAATGTTGTCTATGTGGGAAACCTTTCACTTGTAGTTCTGCACTCCAGCAACATGAGAGAATTCATGCTGGACAGAAACCATAATATCGTATGTATGGAAAATCTTAATTTTTCTAGCCTTAGGTATCAGGAGATAACTCAAACTGAAGAGAATCACTATGAATGTCAACAATTTGGGAAAGCCATCAGTCAATATTCTGACTTTAAATGAAACAACTCACATTATAAAGGTTTTAGATATGAAAAAGACTTCAGCCATAGATTTAACCTAGAAAGCTCACATAGTGAAGAAATACTATGTTATGTGTTTTTTTGTTGTTTGTTTGTTTGGTTTTGAAGTACCAGGTGTAGGGATTGAACCCTGGACCTTTTATTCAATTCAGATGTTCCTGCAGCCATCCATAATACTTCAGATAATCTAAGGACATTCATACTGGCAAGAATCCATATGCATGTCATCTATGTAGAAAAGCCCTTAGTAGATGTTTAGATGATACACTATGAGAGAGAACTCATAATGTAAATATAATGGAATTGGAGAGTCCTCATGTACCACTCAAACTGATAAGTTAATTAGAGAAATCACATGTGAGGAGTTCTATATATGTCCTCAATGTGGGATTGCCTTAATTCCTAATTTATCCTTTAAATTAAATGAGTGAACTCCACAGAGTGAAACACTAGATCTGTAATCAGTGTGTACTGTCATTCAGTCAAACCTAAGCTTTAGTGGGCTAAAGAAAACTCAATTGAAGCATAATCACAATAACATGAAATAAGAAGTCTTTATTAGGAGGATGAAACCCATTGAGGGATTTCCAGAAAATTCATGGTTGAAAATGTATCCAATGGAAAATAATGGGAAAACATTTTTTTCCAGAGATTGGGAAAGTTGTGTGCATCATTAATTGTGCTTCTGTAAGATATTGCTTGAGGGGTTTGAACAAATGATTGGGTATCTGATGGCTGATTCTATGGATATCAACAGTGAAAATGTTAAAGTTTTGGGGAATGGAGAAGGTGTAAAGCCTGTGATTTTTGAGTCTTCCTACAAAAATGAATATAGCTCTCTGGTTTCCTATCCTAGGTTAGCAATTAAAAATCTGAAGGGGAGGAACAGATATGGTCATTTTGTTCTTAATCTTAGAGGAAACCAAACTTCATCTTAGTTACTAGAATTTTCAACAATGGATGTGACAATCATGCATACAGTAGTTCACTGTGCCAGGCATATGCCCAGACCATTCCCACTGCCCCTCATGAATATCCCAGTCAGAAGTATCCAGGAGAAATGCACTGCAATAGTTGTCATGCTAGTAATCTAATATCTAATAGATTCAATAATCTGCAATGCCCATAGGCAATGCCATTATAATGGTTGATATTTGGAAGTCCTCTCCTTGATATTAATTATTGAAAAATTAAGATCTGAAGCATGCAAATATGGAAACATTACATCTAAGTTTCTAAAAATAAATCAACTTTATTGATAGATATTAGCAAAGCATACAGTCCATCTAAAGTGTACAGTCAAGGTCATTTGGTATGATCACATAATTGTGTATTCATAATTTTAATTATTATTAGAGCATATTCATTATTTCAATAATAATGAATAAAAAAACCCAGACAAAAAACACATCACCTCTTAATTTCTCTATGTTTCCCCTGCTAAATATAGCTGGTATTTCTGGTTATTCTTGCATAACTATTTATTTTAAAGCAATTTTATTGTCTTATATTCACATACCATACAATCTATACTAAGTGTATAATCAATGGGTCTTAGTATAACCATAATGTTGTGCCTTCATCATCAAAAAGTTTTAGAACAATTTCATTACTCCTAAAAGAAAAATCCTCATCCCTTAGCAGTCACCTCACAATACCTCTATCCTTCCACAGCCCTGCATAATTGCTAATCAAATTTCATCTTTATGAATTGATTTATATTTCCATATTAAATAAATGGAATCAGTTTTGAGGGTTTTTTTTGTATATGGTATGAGGTAAAGGCCTACCTATATTTACTCAGGGTAGTCCAATTTTCCCAGCATCATTTTTTGAGGGACAATTCTTTTCAGATTGAGGGGTCTTTTCCACCTTGTCAATAATTGGTTGGCTAGAAATATGATGGTCAAATTCTGAGATCTCAATTCTATGTCATTGTTCTGTATGTCTGTCATTGTGACATTACCATGCTCTTTTGATTACTGCATCTTTTTTATAACAGCTAAGATTGGGAAGTGTGAGTCCTCCAACATCAGTCTTCTTTTACAAGATGGCTTTAGCTACTCAGGGCTCCATTATTCACCCTTATAAATTTTGATTTGCTTTTCCATTTCTGGAAATTAACTTGTTTGAATTATAATTGGGAATGCATTGAATCTACAAATGGCTTTGGGTAGTATTGGCATCAATATGCTATCCAAGCCATGAATATGTGTTGTTGTCATTGGTGCAACGCAAAGGAAGAGTCAGACAAGTTGATGCATATGAAGCAGAGGGCTGCAGTTCACTCAGGCAAAACAGCCCAGTGCTCACTGTGACTCTTTCTTTCATTTTTCTTAAAACAATGCATAGATTCTTCCCCCCTAACCTTGCTCTCCCACTATGTTTCTCTTACTACAGCAAAACACTGCCTTTTCTGGCAGTCTACCAAGGGGCATAAGTATAAACATTGTTTCTAGCCCTAAATGCCTTAGTCTATCTAATATCTCAGATTGGTGCGTGAAAGCGCCACCTGTTCCTGTGTTACTAGATAGTTTTTAGGAATTTATACAGTAACTTCTTAGTGGTGGGTTCATCCCACTCTGCTTCCTCCTATTGACATCTGCAGTATGCAGAGACCTTGGAGTCATTTACTAACGTGTCTCTGCCAGCAAGCATGCTTGTTGAATGCTTAACCCTTTATGCTCTAACTCTCAGCATCTTCTCCAACATCTCCCCCTTTTTTGTTTTTTGTCCAGGGTGACTGTGCCTGTCTTAGGTTGCCCTCCTCTGAAGGTCTTACCCGTCTCTGGGTAATAGCCAAGCTGCCATGGACAGGGGTTGGAGAGTCAAGGGTTTTAAGCAGAATCCAGTTGTTGGCATGGCTGGTCTTATGAGCCCTGTTAATGTGGAACAGCAGCACTATGCAAATGCCTCCTTTTACAGTTAAGAGTAGCAAAGCACCAATGATCACCACACTGAAGTTACTAGAGAAGAAATGTTGTAAAATGGACATTAATTTGATCCAAGTATCAACTTTTGGGCTGAGAAATTGATTAAATTGATCAGACAAACTGGTGCAGTTTTCTAATAGATTTTTCATTTTCCTTTTTAAAACTTATTTCAAGTGTTGTTAGCCTCTAGTCCCTACTTTAGGCCCTGTCTTTTACACGAGACTTTATTTTGTGCAATTACCCATCCCGTAGACTCAACGTATTTTGCTTGCACTGACTCAACGTCTTTTGTCTGAGATGCCTCATACCATATTTAGTCTCAAAGACTCATCTCCAGGCTCAACAGGATTTGGTGTGATACTCAAACTCGCAGACTCAATGTATTTTGCTCGCACCAGCTCAACGTCTTTTGTCCGAGATATCTTATACCATATTTAGTTTCTGCTTTAATCTTTACTTTAGTCTCTGCTTCCTTCAGGTCTGATAATGGGGAGAGAGTCCCGACTTTTCCCGCCCCAAAGGCAACCATAAAACTTTGGCGGGATGTCTTGCCACTCGGAGAAGGGGTTCGAGGGTTTCTCCTCATTCCCAAGTTCCCGGATGGACCCACAATCGAGTGGGACCACTTACTAAAAATTAAATTTTGAAGACAGAGAGTTGGACTAGAGGTAAGAATAACATTAACAGTAACAGTAATTACTATGCCACATACGCTCCACTGTGCTTAGCTCCAAGAAAATGCTCCCATTTTGGGGTTCAATCTAAGTTTATCTGGCTCCTTGTTTCTTCCTTCATTTCCCGGTTATTTTTTAATTGTAATAGCATAATATGCATAGTAGCAGATTGTTGGTGTCTTAATTGGTTAAGTTGTCATGATCTTCTGCAGATCAAACAATATAGAAAACACAATATTAATGCAATTATACATATGAACATAACAGATCTTGATAAACCATATAACCATTGTTTAGGATGCAACTGTTTTAAACCATTTATCAACGCTTTCAAAATATATTCACCAGTCATAACTTGCAATTGGTTTTCAAATGTTTGACTTATTTTCTGTTGCAAGCATAGAATTTCCTTAGTTAAATTATTATGATTCATAAGATGTTTTTTCACCGAGTCCCAAGGAAACTCAGTTGCATTGTAAATCACAGGAGTAATACAATAAGATGTTTGATTCTAATTATATTTCATTTTCATTTGTAATTTCATAGCTTGAATCTGATCTCTTAACAAACTAACAGTTTGTTTTAGATATGCTATTTTGTCATGTATTTTTGAATCTATTTGTCTTTGAGTTAGCCATAACTGTTTGGAATTTCGTTGCCATGTTTGCACTAAGCCAGCAGTTTGAACTTCTTGTGGAAGGGTTATTTCTGTAGCAGCTGCTGTTGCTATTATGGCTATAATACCCATAATTACAGCTATTAGCATTCCAACAAATCTTCTTGCCCTTTTCAGCAATCTTTTGGAGATGGAACTTAATATCCCCATAACTGGGTTCTCTTGCCATTCTCAATTAATCTGTACCAGCAACCACACTCTAATTCTTGCTCTTAAGGTGTAAAGACTTGAGGTATTTGGGAAACTAATAGAATTGTTAATACAAGTATATAAAAAGCATTTGTTTAGACATTTTATTGCCTCATTAGTATTGTTCCAAACAATATTACCCAATAACAGAACATAAGAAAGACGTACACAAGCCCTAACCCATTCAGTATTATTATGAGTCAGGGTAAAAGTATAATTAGTACTTATGTTAGAAATGTGTCTCCACCAAGAACTAACAGTGTGAAAAGCTGAGGCTAATTTCCACAGATGTGGCTGTGTGCGATGTCCCATTCTGAAAGGATTAGGCGGTGTAAATCTTTTTCCATGCCAGATAATAGAATTATTTGCATGTATACTTATGCTTTGGTTCTCCTTACACCATTTCAAATTGAATGGCTGGCCCTTTCCATGAGTAGAGCCTACAGGGCTCCAATCATTGATGATTCCATAGGAATTATTAGCTAACACTCGTGGTTCTGAGCCATAACACACAGTCCTTGGAAACACAGGACTGTTAGCATACACATAAGGAATCTGGCACATGGGAATCCCTACAGGAATAGGAATTTTATTTTGAGAAATATTGCCTTTAAATCCTTGTGCTGCAAGTGCATATTTGGAATGGTGATTAGGGGTACCATTTTTTCCAATACTTAACCATAATTGATAACGCATTTTCAAACAAAGATCTTCTTCTCCAAAACATATGTGCATGCCTTCCACTCCTGTAGAGTAATTATTAATCAATTTTCTTTCCTCCTGAGGCTTTTAGAGGAAGACGAGAATCAATGGGCCCAGAAAAATGAAAAGACTAATTAACATAAATAGGGTAGGATTTGTTCCCCCAAGTTAACAATTTTAAAAGAGATGAATTAGTAATATAAGCCCAATATGTATAATTATGTGAAGGTGTACTGCTTACTGTTGTGGTTGTCAAGGTAAGCATAGCAAAGAATAGCTGTATTTAGTGTGACATTTTGCCTTTTAGAAATTTTCATCTTTTCTGTTTTTTGTGTCAACTTCTTCAGCTTGTTCATGTTTTAGGTTTCAGACATCCGGATGGGACCCAAAGCTGGTCTCCTTTATCTATAATGATAAGAGCAAAACCTCGACCCTATAGCCTACTTAACTTTTGCCTTCTCCCATTGATTATTATCTTTATTCTTCCACTAAACTAGTTGTCTGATACACTGATATATTTGGCTTATTGTTGGCTAGAGAATGGGATAGATATAAAATAAATGTTAATATATATATTTAGTTTAATAAGCTTATACTGACAATTAGGGTGAGAAATATAAATAACATAACTAATTAAAAGATTAAGTCAATATTGAACAATGTTTCAAATGACAGATAAATAGAGCAGTTTCATATATATACTTACCAATATTTAGCTTTAAGCTGGGAAGTGTTGAAGTAGCAACTGATACTAGAGTTTGGGTTGACTGTTTTTAGGATTAACAAATTTGATAGTATAGATGTCAACCTGTGAATGCTTTGCTAATTCCCGAGGAAGGGGCCAGCCTCCTCAGGAAGGAACACAACACTCCTTGGGCTGTACATTTTAAGGTTTATGCATCAGTCCCTGGGAGAGTGGCCAGCTCCCCCAGAGAGGAATACAACACCCACTGAAATGCACTTTATCTTTTTTAATTTGTTACAAAACGTTTTTGATGTGCTTACTATTTTAATTTCCAATATGTTTCCTGAAATATGAAAAGTGTTA
>JAQZBX010013356.1:0-39947 GCA_029593785.1 Cabassous unicinctus | reverse complement strand
GGCTGCCTGTCCCGCAGAAGGTGTGGGGGTGGCAGGGCACCCCTCATCCAGGTGGACTGGCAGCTGCCATGGTGTCCTTTCTGGTCCTCTTAGTGTGGACTTAGCTGGGCGTAACGTTTGTGAAGGACGTTTGGAAGTTGAGCTCTCTCCCTGTGCCGCCTCACAGGGAGGCTGGGGGCTCCTCAGTGGCCTGGCTGCCTTGGCTGGGGGCCACCTGGGGCCTGGGGGCTCAGCTCCCCATAGAAGGACCTGCAGGGGGGCCAGGGGTCCAGGCAGCCTGGGACCAGCCTGCAAACGAGCAGCCCCTGCTCTCCCATCTCTCCGGGCATGACTGACCCCTCTGACCAGGGGCTGGTGGGGCCGGCGAGCCCCGGAACTTGGTCCAGGAAGACCCCAAGCGTGTCACTCGGTCAGGGCAGAGGACACGGAGAGGGACAGAGTGTGCCGGGGGAGAGGCCTGCTGGGCAAGGACCCCAGAGGGTCAGGGGAGGCCCCGGGGCCCCACGGCAGATGGCGTGGCCTGTGCTGTCAGGGTGGCGGTGGCACCTGCAGGTGGACAGTGGTCCCGAGGCTGATGTCCCCAGGGTGCCCGGGCGGCGGCAGGCACAGACTGGGGCTGCGGGTCACAAGTGCATACCCGCCCCTCGTGAATATTTAAAAACGCCTAACAAAAGCGCATGCATAATTAACCAGGCACAATGGAGGCGCAGGAATAATTGGTCTTCTTAAAAGGGGTTTGGTAATTTGTGAAGCTGTTTTGAAATCTGCAGTCTAGCTGCAGGAGCCGCTCTGATCTCTAAATTAATTTGTGTGATTTAGAAAGCAGGAGCCGCCGGCCTGGCTCCGGCGGCGCGGCCTTGCTCAGGTCCAACTCCTGGTGGAGCCGTTTCTGCACTGGCCACCTCCTGCCCGGGGTGTTTGCTCCCGAGGCAGTGGCTCTGCATGTGGGCTGGGGGCCCCAGGGACCCTTTTGCCCGGGTGCCTGGCAAGGCCGCCTGGGCCCTTGGAGCTGGACGGGCCGGGCAGCGAGGCTCTGGGGGCTGAGTGTGACCCAAGACCCTGGGGTAACTGGGAGGACCCCCACGCCCCGCTCTGGACCCCGGCCGCTGAGTGAGTGCCTCTGCTGCCTGCTGGGGTCTATGGGGTCCCTGGGGATGCCTGGCGGTGCCTCAAAGGCCAATGCCATTCTCTGGGGGCTGCACCTTGGTGGGTGGCGCATGTGGCAGGGGCCCATGGTAGGGAAGGCGAATCCACACCAGCTCTGCGCCCGCCGTGACGGAGGCGGCCCAGTGTCACCATCAGGCAGTGTTTCCCTGGGGCGAACACTGAGACCCCCAACAGCCCCCTGTGAGGGGGCTTTCGCACCCTCCACCCCACTTCTCCGTTAGCATTTGGGGTCCCTGCTCTGTGGGTGACTTCTGGATGCAAAGCCTATAGAGTGGAGCCAGCCCCGCCCCTTGGGTGTCCCTCAGCCAAGTGTGCCACCCCCCCCAGTCTCCAAAACTTTTGGGGGTCTTCTCTGTGCAGCACAGGGTCCATCACAGGTGGTCAGTCGGCCCAGAGAGGAAACCCCGGCTCTTGCTTCTGGGTGGGGTGGGGGGAGCGTCTAGCCCTGGGAAGGGCTTCCCGGGACCACGCAGCTAATCAGCTTCTCCTTGACCCTGGATTGCTCAGGTGAGCTGGGAAAGGGTCACATGACAGGGGTCTAATGGGGGGGGCGGGCAGGTACAAAGTGCAGCCTGTGGGTCCCCACATGTCCCTGGGCTCCCTCATCCAAGGCCAGGCAGGTGGCTTAGGTGGTCCTGGGGGAGGAGCCTGGTCTTCTCAGACCCTGGCCCACCCTGGCCCACACCTTGCCCTCCTGGCTTCCTTGTCCCTTCAGGGGTGCAGGACTCATGGGGGATCCAGGCAGGTCTTCAAAGTTCTCCTCCCCCAGTGGCTCCTGATTGGGGGTCCCTGGGGCTGGAGCCTGTGGCTCCTTTTCCACTGGCAGTGCCTTTTGATGCTTGGGGCCTCAAAGCCTGGAGGGTCCCAGGGAGACTCAGGATTCTGCCCACAGACGCTGGGAGGAGCATGGGGAGGGCTGTGCCTGGGGCCATTTGGGGCAGAGCCGAGCCACTGCCCTGGCCTGAGCCACGTCCTGCAGGGCCTCCCTCCAAGTCCAGGGAGGGGCCGGCCCACGCACTGTGAATGTGGGGTGGGAAGGGCCTTAAGGCACAGCCACAATTTCATGGTATACAGTAGGCCCTCAGTAAGTGTTTGCTCCCGAGGGAAAGAGCAGAGGCTGTCGCCCACTGTGGACCCGCAGATGCCCCTCCCCCGGCCCCATGGAGCCTCACTGTGCAGTGGGGAAACTGAGACTCACAGAGCCGGGCTCCATCTGGCTCTGTCCTCAGGAAGGGGAACCTGATGGTCTGAGGGGTGCACAGGGCCCCTGGCACCTCCCGGGGCGGTAGCCTCTCCCAGCCGGCAAACCCAGGTGGTCTCTGCCACTCCACCCATGGCCTCCCCTTTGTTCAGCCCGGCGAGACCGCTGGCAGCCCCCCTGCCACAGCTCAGTGAGTCCTGAGATTCTCTTTCCATTAAAAATAAATGCTCCATTTTATCTGCCTGAAATGGCCCTGCTCTCTGATTGTCTTTTCCACAGTGGTGTATGTGGAGAACTATAAAATCATAATACAATGGTTAATCCCCTGTATCTGCTTGTACCTAATTTTTATTAAAAAATAACCTGGGATCCAGTTGCCTTGAATGTTACAGTGAGGCCGGGAAGTCCCTGGTGGCTGAGCTGGGAAGGAGAGGGCATCGTAGTGGGAGGACGGATGCTGCACCCTGCATGGCCCAGCTGCCCCTGGCCCTGGCAAGAGGGTCCTGGGAGGGATGGGTGCTAATGCCTCAGCTTCCCCACCTGCCCTCGCCCTGCGTGAGGACTTGGGCGGGTCTGTGCAGGGGTGAGCAGGTGTCTGAGCACTTGCCCCACTGCCCACCTGCCCACTGAGACCCCGGGCAGGGCTGGCTGGCCGTTCCCGTTGGAGGTGGGCCACACCCTGCAGCTCTCACCCCTGTAGCAAAACTTTGGTGTCCTGAATAAAATACTGCAATCTGCAAACTCGACTCTGACTTGCCTTTCGACAACAGTCGTACCCCATGTCAGCCACCCAATTACCACCAAGGAGCTCTGCTCATGCAGGGCAAGTGGGTGACACCTGCGTGGAGCAGGTGTGGTAACAGCTCAGTTCTTACCATTATTTTCCTCCAAAGCAGACCCATGAGGGCTTTTCAGGGCGTCGTTAGGAACCCAAGGACTTAGACTTATGGACTTCCACCTCACAGTTGCTGTCCGTCTGAGGCTTATGCTGTCCCACCTCCGGCCAGCGGCTCCTGGTCCTCCTCAACACGGCTGTGCAGCCCGACAGCATCCTTGCCACATGGTGTAGCAAGATGGGCATCTTTGATCCAGACCTGGAATCGAGCGCTTCTCCAGGGCCCAACTGGAGACTCCAGGCGGTGCCAGTGTTGGCCGTTGTTTCTGGTTCTCAGTCAGTGGAATTGTCAAGAAGATGCGCTTTTAGGGGCAGAGAGCTCATATGATGCCCCCAACTCAGATCCAGAACACAGCAGGCCCTTCCGCACGCGGAGCACCCCCGATGCCAGCTGACTCGCTCACTTATTGTGTGACACACATACGGCACAGCACCTGGTCTCTGACACCTCCGATGACTGAGGACTTTGAGCTTCTCAAAGGGTCTGTGCCCCGGGGCGTGAGGTCCAGGGCCTGTGTCTCGGGCGGGTCATCTGCACGGCAGTGCCAGCAGGACACACAGCTACACTCGTTTGGCTTATTTTGCTTTTGCCTTTTGGGGGGCTGCTTTTGAACATTTTGTTGGTTTCCATTAGTGTGGAAATACTTACCTGGCTCCAAAGTCAAACCTGCGGACCCCAGGGCAGTCCAAGAAGCCTTCCAGCTGCTCGCCCCTCCCTCTACAGAAGCTGTTAGAGCATGTTTTGTTTCAACCTGAGGATAAACGTTATCTTTTATTGTCCCCCTCTCTGTGCTTTCTATATACTCAGTGCCCCGCCCCACTTTCCTGTCAGCGGGACTTCTGGTGGGTGGCGCCTCTCGGTCCTAGCCCGATGGCATAGGGCTCATCCCAGGTGCAGCGCCATCAGACACACAGCTGCTCCCAGCCTCTCCCTATGCAGGGCCCCACAGGACCAGGCTGCGTTCCTGCCAGTGCCTCTGGGAGAGACCCCCGACGAGCACACAGGGCAAAGGGTATGTGCCCGTGGCATATGCTGGCTGCTGGGAACCACCACGGCTGTGCCCATGTGGCTGCCATGGACCAAGTCCTGTGGCTGCCATGGTTGGGGGAAGCAGGGGTGATGCATTTTTCCTGGAGGGAGGGTCTGACAAGCAGAGCAGGTGGGCCCCCTGCTCTGCTGTGGACAAAGAACCCCTCGGTGGTCCTCAGGGAGGCAAGAGCCCTGGGTTCATCGGCAAGTCCCCTGCGCCCCCAAATCTCTGAGATTGCGTGTCGGCACCAGGCGTGGCCGGGCTCAGAGCCCGCCTTGATTGTCAGGAGAGCAGCTAAGGTGCCTTTTCCTGCCCCTCTGTGTTGGTTCCCCCGACAGCCCTGCTTTCCTGGGGCTGCAGGATATAATGTCAGGAAAGGGACAAGCTGAGCTCGCTGCTGCCCCCAAACCACAAAGGTGCATTAGTTATCCTCCGCTGCATAACAAGTCACCCCCACTCAGCGGCCGAGAACACCATGTGACCTCTCTCTGCTTCTGAGCCTTCTCTGGGGCTCAGTCTCTCCTGAGGCTACAGTCGAGGTGTCGGCCCAGCTGGGGGAGTCCATGTCTGAGCTCCCTCCCTTGGGGCTGTCAGCTGTGGATCTCTGGTCCTTGTCATGTGGCAGCTATCCAGAATGAGGCCACAAGGCAGAGGCCATGGCCTGGAGACAACCCAGCCTGGAGGCGATATTTAGATGTGGGAAACATGGCAAGGTGCCTGCTGCGATGGGCCCAGGCCACACCCGAGGGGAGGCCACCCACAAGATTGGGGAGGGTCACTGGGCCTCCTCAGAGACCACCCCCCAGGGGCCTCCCAGGCCTCATGCTGTCAGGCCACGCTCTGCTGGCTCGGGCTATGGTTTGGGGGGCTGGCCAGGAGTGGCCTCATGATGGGGTGTGCAGCTCATCTGCACAAAGCCAAGAGCCTGAGGGGGCGCCAGCTACCTGCAGGGACGAGCGCCATCTAGGGCCAGGACCCCACATGGGGAGAGTGGTGCTGCTGGACGCCCGAGACTTGGCTGTGAAAGGCAATGCAGTTCCCAGCTGGCTCCCAGGAGGCCGTGGCCAGGGGCTCTGTGGCCTGCCATGTGGTCAGTCACTCCTGCTCCCCGGCCCCTGCTGTGGCCAGTGGCCCCTCGCCCACCCGGCCCATCTCAGGCTGGGAGAAAATCTCTCTTCTCTTGGGAGCCAGGATGGGGTTATGGAAAAAAAATGCCTCAGTCCAGCCAGACGGTGCTTCACTCCCGATTTTTTGTGTTCTTTGCACTTGGTACCGGCAAGTCCCTCGTTCGAGGGAGGCAGGAAACAGAACAGAGCGGGGTTTCCAGGAAGGGGTGGGGGAGCCTCCAGCCTCGGCATAGCCCTTGCTCTGTCCACATGCACAGGGTGATGAAAGCCATCCTCACACACTCTGATGCTCCCTGCCTGGCTTCCCCTCTGTAAAGAAGAGTGGGCCCTCTCGACTTGCCCAGGGAATAGAAGGTGGGGGGCCCGAGGAAGGGCAGGGGGTATTCAGGCTCCACTGGGCTCTCTGGGAGCACTTGCTGTGGAAACCAGCTGCCACGAGGGAGGGAGCCAGGCCATGGGGGTAGCCACGCGTGTGTCTCAGCGACAACCCCTCCCAGCATCCATTAGTGTGAGGTGGCCCCGCGATGCCTCCAGCCACAGCAGCCTCACAAGAGCCCCTGAGTGAGACTGTGGCCGACCTCTGGAGCTGCTGTTGTCTTATGTTGCCCCCCTAGGGGGTCTGCTATCCAGCAACGGACAACTGGAGCAGACTCCTTGTATCATTGACCCATACCCCACAGATGCTTCCTCTGTGCCGAGATGCTTCCTCTGTGTGGAGGTGCTTCCTCCAGGTTGAGATACTCCCTCCATGCCGAGATGCTTCCTCCGTGCCGAGATGCTTCCTCCATGTTGAGATACTTCCTCCATGTTGAGATGCTTCCTCCATGCCGAGATACTTCCTCCATGTTGAGATGCTTCCTCCATGCCGAGAAACTTCCTCCATGTTGAGATGCTTCCTCTGTGCGGAGCTGCTTCCTCTGTGCTGAGCTGCTTCTTCTGTGCTGGGAGTCGGGGTAGGGGGGCAGTGGGCACACAGTCTATGGCACTGCTGGCTCTCAGGCTTGTGCGAGCACAGGTGGGTGCCTGAGCATGAGTGAGCTCCTCCTGCTCACTTCCTCCTAGCCTGCCCCTGCCCCACACCTGGGCTCCATCTGGCCACCCCAACAAGTCCCACCTGGTGAATTAGCCTCCAAACACAGGTGCCTGCCACAGCCCCAGTAGCTTATGACCCGGCGCCAGTTGCATCATCCATCAAACGGGGTCACAGTGCTTACCTCATCACAGGATTTTGCAGGTGAAGTGAAAGAGCACAGGCTTGGCCCCAGGTGAGTGCAGAAGCACTGGGTGACTGTGGGTGGGTGGAGGTTTGGTTTCCTGTTCTTCCTCCAGTGAGCAAGGAGCTCCTCCCACCTGTCTCCAGCCCCTTGCCACCCTGCCCCCAACATCTTGCTCTGGGTCCCCTCCCTACCTGCAGACCATCATGCTTGTTCCCACCGAGGCCTGGGCAGCCTCTGAGAAGGACAGTGGCTTGGGCAGCAGATGGGGGGTCTCAATGGCATATTGCCCAGGACCTTCCCAGCCAGGATGCTACCCAGGGAGCCCCTAGAGCCCCACACCTCGTGTTGGGCTCAGCCGGGACAGGAAACCAAGAGGCTCCAAGACCAAGGGATGTAAATACCCATTCCCCGCAGCAAAGAGCCTTAAACGGCATTTCACTTTTATGAACAATTTTATTGCAAAGTAGATTTCCTGTGGCCAATTCTATCAGCTGAACCCCCCAAAGGCGTCATTTGACTGTTGCACCGCCCTGATTTTCAGGACGCGGCTAATTGGAGAGGATGGAAGAAGGTCTGAAAACGGGCTGGTGTACATAGTCAGCCTGGTGACACAGCCAGGGAGCAGGCCTGTGCTCTCTGTCCAGTGAGGTCCAGCCTCCCGCAACTGTGCCCAAGGCTAGCCCTCCCTACCCCCACCTGGACTGTGCCCAAGGTTAACCCCTCCCCACCCCACCCCGACTCTGCCCAAGGCTAGCCCCTCCCACCCACCCCAGCCTCCAGGGCTCCCTCAGCTCTGCAGGGCAGGGCACATACTTTGCTTCTCAGAAACACTGAGGGACTTGAGCTGTTCAGCCAGGAGGAGCAAGACCCCAGAGCAGGGGCAGGAAGCTGCACATTTGAGCAAGGGCCAAGGTGATGTCCTTTCCTGCCCCAGTCGATTGCCGTGTAGCTGCTCCCAGGACAGGGGCTGGGGCCTCACAGCGGGAGACTCGCCAGAAGGAGCTGTGCAGGTGGGCATCTCCCAGGTGGGTCAGGGCTGAGGGGCTGGACAGAGGGTGCCCAGGCAGGGGCCCACGCCCACCTCTCCCCCCTAGGCTGCCCCCCTCATTTTCTCACCCTCGCTGGTCAGTCCCTCAGCAGTGCCTGGGACTGGGGACTCCCTGAGGCTGTAACGTGGCATCGCTCTTGGAGGCACATGCCGAATTTCATGGGTCGATGGAAATGAGTGATGTGGGGGGGATTATCCCCATCTCAGGAAAGCTGCTGACAAATCCACATCTGGTAAGGTCACGCCAGGTGAAAACTGAAGAGAAGAAGGTAGATAAGGGTGAGGAAATCAAAGCTGCTTCAGAGGATCAAAGCATGGCCAGAGGCCTTTGGGGCTGAGTGGTGGAAGCCCGTGTGTGGGGGGCACACCGTACAGGCAAAGATTTTACTGGGAAAATTAATAATAAAAAGGTCTTTGTTAATCTAAAGATCAGGGCAAAGCTGCAGTTAGAACCTAAATCCCTATTGAGTGCAACATAAAACCATTTTTGGGATTTCATTCTTCAAGATAAAGACCCACTTAAACATTTTCCCATGATTTTCTGTGAGTTGTTGATCTCTGCTTCTGTTAGTCAGGACAGGCTGGATTGTACTGTGGTAACAAACAATCCCCAAACTCTGACTTAGGAAGTTTTTTTCTCACCCTCACAGAGCCTGCCTAGGCTGTCCCTTCATCAACATGTTTCCATGTTTGTTGAAACAGCAAGCAAGAGGCATAGTGTAGAGACCTGGCCATGGAATGTGGCCACGTCGCATTGGCCAAACCACAACAGATGGCATGGAGGTCAATCCCTGCCTGCCCAGAAGGACACAGGGTCCAGATATGATGTGCTTGATGGTCTGCTGTGCCTTAAAATGTCTAACGTGGCCTTCTTTGGTTTTGTTTTTACTAACAGTTAGTCATGTAATTAGTAACATTATTTAGGAATATTCAACTTGGTGCTACATAAAACCCAATTTACGATGATTTCACCAAACAGGGGTTTTATTTTTCTTATGTAATAAGAAGTCAGGAGTAAGCTGCCCAGAGCTGATTTGGAGTCTCCAAGGTGCTTGCACGGACTCAGGTGCTTTCTGTCTCCCTGCTTAGCTTCCCTCCATGTAGTTCTGTACGTCAACCTAGAACCTCATGGTTGCAAGATGGCTGCCCCATCTCCAGCATCACATTATTGTTCCAGGCAGGATGGAAGGAAGTGAAAGAGGCAAAAAGACCTGATTGCTGAGTCTCCCCCCTTTCTGGGAACCTCCTCCCAGTGGCTTCTATGTATGTCTTGTCGGCTGGAGCTGGGCTGCTTGGCAACCTCCATCTGTGAGAAGAGCTGGGGACTCAGTGCTGTGACCTCCATCAAAGTCGGGGAGGCAGGCTGTGAAGGAGGCAGGCGTGGCCAAGGGATAGATGATCACCAGCATCCTCCCCGGATCAGGAGGCCATCCCCAGTGTTACCTCCTCCCATTTTAAGTGGAGGAAAACCTCTTTCTTTTAACTTGTGTCTTTGAGCATAAAAGAGCTGGTACCACATCTGATAGCAGATGCCCTTTGGGTGTCTATCAATTGGAAAAAAAAAAAAAAAGAAAACACCACACATATGAGACTGTGTCTGCATGGCTTTCCCCTTGCTTTCCACAGAGCACCAGTGCAGTCTAGGACAATGTGTGTCCAGGTGTCTAGGAGACCCAAGTGGCCCCATCTGGATTACCTGCGGCAATGAGCTCCTGGCCCCAGGTGTAAATTCCAGTGGCCCTGGGGCCCTGGTGTCCTTGGGCTGGGAATCACCCCATTTGGGGGGCCGTGAGGACAGGACTCAGACGTGCTTTTGGCCTTAAACTGGTAGCCCTTCCCTCCCACCTGTTCTTAGGTTTGAGGGGAGCAGATGGAGGACTCTGCAGCGCTGACTCCTGACGGCACTGCAGGTGCCTGAGATAGCGTGGGCAGGTGGCCCTGCTCCGGCTGGACAGCACGTGACCCCCCAAAACAGTTGAGGAGTCAAGTTTCATTTGGAGCCGTTGAGGGAGGCATGGGCTCCACTCCCACCCGCTGGCATCTCTGTAATTAAAACAGACTGAGGATGCTGGGTAAGCTGGCTGATTAGTTTTTTATAAAAATAATGACGCCTTCCAGGCTTTCAGAGGGAATTGCATAAAACTCAGCAGTTTTCTCTGCTTATTTATGATAACATCAAGCAGTGGACGGTTTCGTTACCGTCTGTAAATACCCAGGGTCTTGTCCTTGATGGTGAAATACCATCTTCCTGGATGGCGGGTAGCGGCTGCCCACATCTGTGAGACCATAAAACCCACTGGCAGTAATTACTGTGTGCTTTAGGCTGACATTTGACAATATCAGTTGGGGCCCTGCGGCCTGGACATCAGCTGAGGTCCAGGGAGCACACTGGAGGGGGGCGGGGGGGGCTGGGGGTCAGCGATGGCCAGGGACCCTGCAGGGTCTTAGTGGTGAGCAACAGGCATGGGCTGTGGCCAGCTGAGCTGGAAAAGCCACGCTGGGCCGTGAGCACCTGGGGAGGGCCCGGTACTGGGTAAGGGGCTGCACTCGGGCCCTCCAAGACTCTGGGTCCAGTGGAGGCCCCAAGCAGGCGCCTCTGTAGCGCCTTGCTGCTGGTGCAGTGGGAGGGATGTTGGCCGCGTCTTGTCCCTGGGCGGCCAGAGCAAAATGCCACACCCTGGGGGGCTTAATCAGACCCTGACCAGCCCCTGTTCCAGAGGCAGAAATCCAAAATCAAGGCAAGCGTGGCGCCCTCGGGAGCCTCCAGGCAGCTCCTCCTGGCCTCTTCAGCTTCCAGTGCTGGCGGCAGCCCTGAGCCATCCTTGACCTGTTCTACCCACGTGTCTCTGCATCTCTTCTGGGACACCAGCCCTACTGGACTGTAGCTGTTTGGCAGTTTGACGTAATTATGAATTCCAAAAAGCTATATTAGATTATGCTTGTAAACTGATCTGTTCATCTGGGCATGATGAAGTTATAATTGGGGCTTTGATTGGGCCACGTCAGTAGGGCATTGATCCCCACCCCTTGGTGGGGTGGGAATCAAGTATAAAAGGCAAGGCAGAGGACAGAGGGAGCAGTTTTGATGTTGGAGTTTTGATATTGGAGAGAAGGCCCCAGGATAGAGACGAGCCACTTGCCTGAGAGTTCACAGCTGGCCTTGTGGAGAGAAGCAAAGCCTAGAGAGCCTCATAGTCTCCTGCTGACCTTGTGGAGGAACCAGAGGAGCTGAGCCCTGAGAGAAACACAGCCCCAGGAAGAGAGGAACACAAGAAGCCTGAACCCTGGCAAACATCGACAGCTGTCTTGCTCGAACACGTGGCACTGGATTTTGGTGAGGGAAGAAACTTATGCTTTATGGCCTGGTATCTGTGGACTTCTACCCCAAATAAATACACTTTATAAAGACCAACCCATTTCTGGTATTTCACATGAGCACCCCTTTGGCTGACTAATACAGAATTTGGTACCGAGTGGGGAAATGCTTTTGCATATACCAAATGTTGGAAGGGTGTTATAAATGGGTATTATTTGGAGGAATTTTGAAATGCTTCATGCAAAAGGCCTAGATGACTTTGAAGAGACTGTTGATAGTAATATGGACACTAAAGAGACTTTGTATGAGGCCTTAGAAGTAAATGATGAAACTGTTATTGGAAACTAGAGGAAAGGTGATCCATGTTTTAAAGTTGCAGAGAACTTAGCAAGATTAACTCCTGGTGTTATATGGAAGAGAGAATTTGAAAACGGCGAACTGGAGCATTTAGATGAAGGACTTTACAACGTAAACTCGGAGAATGTAGCTTGGCTTCTCCTTGCAGCTTATAGCAAAATACTAGATGAGCAAAACACATTAAGGACTGAACTTTTGGGCACAAAGAAAACAGAAACTGATTCAGGAACTTCCATGTTTCTGGAAATCAAGTTCCCAAATGAAAGTGTCCCATTTGAAGACTTAGCTAAACGTGGAACTTGTAAATCAGGAGTGAAGATGCAGTTATCTCGGAAAGACTTGTGGAAAGTCTGTCTGATGGCTTGGACCCCTACTTCCTGCATGCTAAACCAACAAGGTTTTTGAGAGAGCTGTATGCACAAAACCCCTATTTGCTTGGACTAAAAAGAACATGGAAAGGAGAGATGGAAGAGGAAACAACTTTAAGAGGAAAACCATCGAAGCAAAGATCTGGAATTAAGACGTCACCTTGGGCCAAGAGAGGAGTCCCACCCATGCGTACAGAGTGGGTAAGTTTGCCCCAGCAGTTGAAGAGGGTGGATGTCCCCACCGGATGTTCAGGAAGAGTTTTGCTGCCCCAGGGTGCAGGGAGGGTGGAGCACATTCCTCAAAGATTAGGGCGGTTAAGGTCAGAACCCAATAGGTTTGAGAGGGGTGCACCTGTCCCCCATGGATTAGGGAAGCCAGTTGGTCAACCCATCACTCTGAGAGGGTTGAGCTTGTATGCCAAAGGTTAGGGAAGGCCAGGTGGTTAACTCGTTGCTTTGAGAGGGTTGAACCTGTATGCCAAATGTTAGGGGGAATGTTGTCTTCACCTCACTGTACTAGGGGGACTAAGACTCTAGCCCAAAGATTGGGTAAGGTGTGGAAATCACCCCAACACTCTTAGAGGGTGAGGTCTATAGCTTGGTTGACACCCAGATGCTTGATGAGGGTCGAACCAAGAAAATGGCCATTGGGCAAACCTGTGGAAAGGGTGGGTTCCCATGTGGCCCCAAGGAGAAGAAACCACATTATTTTAAGAATGACTCTCAGACTTTGAAATCGAATGGAGGATACCCTGCAGGTTTACTGAACTGTAGAGGATCCATGACTCATGTTTAAACATCCAAATTTCTCCTTATGATAATGAAAATGTTTATTATTTGTCAGTCCATTTGTTCACTGGAAGCAGTTAAATGGTTTTGTAAGTTTCAGAGGTCTATAGCAGACAGGACTTTGCCTCAAGATGAACTGTATTTCTTTAAAATGATTATGATATTTTGAACTTGTGTTACTGATTTAAAGGCTTTTTGAATATTGTAATGTATTTTTGGAATTCAGAGGGTAGAGTGTAGCTGTTTGGCAGTTTGATGTAATTATGAATTCCCAAAAGCTATATTAGATTATGCTTGTAAACTGATCTGTTCATCTGGGCATGATGAAGTTATAATTGGGGCTTTGATTGGGCCACGTCAGTAGGGCATTGATCCCCACCCCTTGGAGGGGTGGGAATCAAGTATAAAAGGCAAGGCAGAGGACAGAGGGAGCAGTTTTGATGTTGGAGTTTTGATGTTGGAGAGAAGGCCCCAGGATAGAGATGAGCCATTTGCCTGAGAGTTCACAGCTGGCCTTGTGGAGAGAAGCAAAGCCTAGAGAGCCTCATAGTCTCCTGCTGACCTTGTGGAGGAAACAGAGGAGTTAAGCCCAGATAGAAACACAGCCCCGGGAAGAGAGGAACCCAAGAAGCCTGAACCCTGGCAGATGTCGGCAGCTGTCTTTCTCCAATACGAGGCACTGGACTTTCAGGAGAGAAGAAACTCATGTTTATGGCCTGGTATCTGTGGACTTCTACCCCAAATAAATACCCTTTATAAAGACCAACCCATTTCTGGTATTTGCATTAGTTCCCCTTTGGCTTACTAATAAAGAATTTGGTACCGAGGAGTGGGGAAGTTCTTTTGCAATTACCAAAAGGTTGGAAAGTTGGAGGCGCGTGTGGCAAGCCCGAGGTGAGGCGGGGGATGTGCAGGTGTCTTTGCTGAAAGATCCCAGGGCTTCTGCTGTGGCCCGGCGAAAAGCACTTTCCACACCTGCCTGCCTACCAGGCTGGGTTCTTTTCCGATTCCATGTGTGGACCCCTGGATCTGGTTCTGTTTATGAAAATCGCCTGTTGAGCTCTGGGCCGAGCCTCTGCATAGGCCTCGCCTGAAGTTAGGTGCTGGCGCGGTGAGGATAAGGCCATTTCCTCTCTATTTCCTCCAGGCCTGAGTTTTGGAGTTCAGTGGCAGGGGGAGCACTGGGGTGCCATGCACTTCTCCTTAGGCCACTGGATGCTTGTCCATCTACACCCCAGGAAAGACATGGGGGTTCCTGGATGTGTGGAGTAAAGGCTCAGTTCAAAGCTCTGTGTGTCCCCAGATGCCCCAAAGCAACCTCTCTGATTTGGGGACCACAGTGGCATTTAAGGCCCCCTAATTCTCAGGGGCCACTCTTTCCAGATGGCTGCCAACTCTTGTGCCTGAGACCCACTGAGGCTGTACCCCAAAACTGGCCTTGTCACGGGGCACCCCAAGGATAGACTTGGAGTGTGGTTTGGCCGCTGTGACCTGCCCCATGTCTTCTAGAGATAAGGGCTTCTGTCTACGGCTCCAACCTCGAGTTTCAGGGTTTGAGCCTGTGCATCTCATAGCAGCAGCTGCCCCGTGCCCTGAGCCGTGCGAGCCCCATGCTCTCCTCTGCCAGTACCCCAGCATCCCCAGCCTGGCTTTCCGTGGATGCATCATTCCAGGTGATCCCAGATGATTCCCGGGGTTCCATGCTGCACGTGGAGGGTGCAGCGCATCCCTCTGGATTCCTGCAGGGTTTTCATTGCCTTCTGCCCTGCTGGCCTGGGAAACCTGCTCAGTGCCCCATAATGTCGATGGTGACTGGCAGCCCCCACCCCATGTCCAGTACCAATAGCTGAGGGGATCTGTTCTTGTTTGCCAGCGCAATACCCAAGTGCAGACGATTTAAGCAGAAAAGGAGTTTAACGGCCAGATAGCAAGAAGCTCACAGCAATGATCAGGGGTCTAGAGAACTGGACTAGGAAATGAGCCAAGCGCAGTTTGGCTGTAAGTCTGACCAGAGGCCAGCCCGGGCCGGGGCCAGCACAGACGCTGCCGTGCCGAAAGTTGCACACCTCTCCCCGAATCTTTCTTCTCCTTTTCGCTTGCTTCTCTCAACCTCGGGGGGAGTCCTCCCTGCAGGTAAGATGGCAGGTGGCCACCCAGCACGAGAGCCCCTCTGGAAGGAGGAAGTCCCCCACGTAAGAGGGGTCTCATGAAGAACCATCTCGGTCACTATGTGCTGCTGCTCAAAAAACTTCTGGGCTCCCCCCTGCCCTGCTGAGCCGAACCCTCTCTCCACATTGGCAGGCAGGGGTCTCCGTGTCAGCGCCCAGCCTGCTCTTCCCAACCCTTCCCCCAAAGAGGCTTTGTTGAGCACCCCCAGCCAGGCTGGCACCCAAGCCCCTCAGCCAGGCTGGCCCCCCTCCTTCCCTGCTCATCCCCTTCTCCTGAGTCTCCCACTGTGAGCCGTGTCCTGGTGGCCCTGAGCCCAGGGACATAGCAATGAATGCATGTCCTTTCCAGCCAGGACACTTGGCCCTTGGCCGTAAGAGGGGGTGCCACAGGACCCCGAGCCTCGGAACTGTCCTGGCTGAGCTGGGATGGGCGGGCACCCTCCCGACGCACCAGCGTGGATGGACGTCACCTGGTCCACCTGGTGCCGTGGACCGAGTGGGGCATGTCTCCTCCTGCACACCGCCGTCTCTGCCCTTGGAGCTGAGGGGTGGTCGCTCTCACGGCCTGGAGGGTGGACGTCCCTCAGGGGTGTAACTGGCCCTGCCCGCCTGCCCTGTTCACTCAGGAGGGACTCTGCCTTCTCCCGGCCCATACCCTCATCTGCAGGGGGCCACGCACCTGCGTCACGGGGCGGGGGCGGAGACTCAGGTGCCTTCGCACCCCTAGGTCTACCCAGCCGGAGGCGCCCCGGGGCCTGGTGTCGGACGTTCTCCTCTAAGCGGAAACGGGCCGTTCCTGCGGCCAGGAAGCACCGGCCGCCAAGGTTCCGGTACTCTGGCGGGTTCCAGAACCCCGTTCACAGTGCCCGGGTAGCCTGGCTGCCCCGTCTCCACAGAGGGCAGGAAATCCTTGTAGGAGAAGAGCTGGGGCGGGGGGCGGTGCAGCGGAGAGGGGTTGTCACCGCTGGCTCCGCCCTGGGCACCAGAGGACGAGGCCCTTGAGTATTAACTAGGAAGTGGTGCCAGATTAAGTACCGATTTCCCGAGCTCTCTTGCTGCCGGCGCGGCCAAGTCGCGGTTTGCCCCGTGACTTGCCGCCCTCTGGGCGCAGGGAAAGTCCTGGAGCTAAGGAGCCCCGAGGCCGGCTGCGAACGAGTGCGTGTGCCAGGCGTTAAAGCAGGGCAGAGCGGTGCTTGCAGCGGACCGCGCGGGGCCTGGGGGAGGGCGGGGCCCGGAGGGGCCTGGCGGTGCTGCCCCAGCCCTGCCCACCCTGCCTGGGGCCGGGGGCTGGGGCCACCCGGGGCTGGGGACCACAGGAACCCCTGGGGGTGGGGAGCGGCCACGTGGGGGGTGCTGGGAGCGGCGCCCTGCAACCCGGGACACCCGCTTGCAGGGGAGCGTCCTAGTGCCAGGCCTCTGCTTCAGCCACCTCAGTCATCTTTCACCTGCGCCGCGATCGATCAGCAGCGCTTCAGCTCAGAGGCCCCGAGGCTGTACCCTGGCCTTAGCTGGATGCTTCTGCCCAAGAACGCGGGCCGCAGGTACGCCAGGCTCCAGGGTGAAATCACCACCTGCTCGCGCGGTGACGCAGCCTCACCCCCGACGTTGGTGACAGTCCCTGTGGCGAGGTCCCGTTGCAGCTGGGAATCACAGGCCCCCAGGGGCTCACTCCGGCGCCAGTCCTGCTGTGCGGCAGCTTTGGAATGTGTCAGAATAAATTAGCATGCTAACGAATGGCACCCACTCAGGGCCATCTGGAAAGGAGGCAGTTGTCATCAGAAAAGCCGAGCCGGGTCCAAGCCATCCTTAAAGCTTCAAATTAGCCCCCCGTCCCCTCCCCACAGCCTGGGTGACGGTTTCTCGCCATCTCGGCAATCAGGGCATTCCTGGGCAGAGGGCTGCGGCTTGCAGGCGGGGGCGGGGGCTGCCTTCCCAGATGGCCTGTTTTGCTTGTTCGCTCACATTTTCTCCTTGGGACAGAAACTCGTCTCCAGAAAGGACAGAGGCGCAGAGCTCGCTGCTATGAGTAGAAAGTAACTCAGCAGGGCGTGGCCGGGAGGCTGTGGGGGCCTGGCTCCCCGGGGGCTTAAAGGGAAGCGTCATGGCTGTGGGGGAGACAGGGATTGCCACTCCCAGACCCAGGTGCACGCACATGCACATGTGCACATGCACACACACGCAAACGCACACGCACACACATGCACACATGGACACACACGCACACAACACACACGTGCACACACATGCAAACATACATGCACTCATACGCAAATGCGCACACATGCACACGCATGTTCACACATGCAAGTGCATGCACTTGCCCACACATGCACACACGTGCAAACACGCATGCACATGACACACACACAAACGGACACATACACACACACATGCACACGTGAACACACGCACACCCACTTTTGGATCAAGACAGACATGCTAAGCCTGAACAACTCAGAGACAGGTGGAACGGCAGCTGGTGGTACTCTGGATGCCAGGAGTCTGCAGAGCCACATTTTACACATCCAGCCCTCACCTAGTGTCAGCGTACAAGAGGAGCCTGCTTGGGATCCTGGCCCCACACTGCCTTTAGGGTGTCGGTCACAATGCTTGGCAGGAGACGAGGCTTTGGGGAGTGCCTGTTAAGCTCAGCTCCCCCATCCATGCCAGCTGGCTGCCCCTCGGCTCTGCCAATTCCACCTCCAGACGTGGGAGCCTGCAGACCCTTGATGGGGCTCTGGGAAGGGGATTTGCGAAGGGAAGTGTTTGTGGCCCTGCAGCTGGGTTCCCGGAGATGCAGGAGAGAACGGTCTTGGGTGCCTGAGGTAGGCGTGAGATGGTGGGGGGCATTGGGCCATATAGGGTGGGGTTGGCCAATGGGGAGGGGGTGCCCACAGCTTCTCATGGCACAGGGCATGGGCCATAAGCCAAGAAGATGGTGGAGGAAGGGGCTCAGCTGATATTGGGGTTCCCTTATTAGTGTTTTTTTGGGGGTACCAGGGCCGGGGATTGAACCTGGGACCTCGTATGTAGGAGGCTGGAGTTCAACCACTGAGCCACACTGGCTCCCCTGAGTTGTTTTTCCCATTTGTTTTGTTTGTTGTTTGTTTTCAGGAGGCACGGGGAACTGAACCTGGGACCTCCCATGTGGGAGCTGGGTGCTTAGCCTCTGAGCCACCTCCGCTGCCCCAGTAGTGCTCTTTTTAGGCTCTTGGCACTCTGGGCTTGCAGCTCTGGCGGCAGCCCCTCTTAAGCAAGTGGGGGGCAAGCCTGGTTGTGGGGAGCCGGGGGTTGCAGGTACACAGTTGGCACCCTCGCCAGAGGTGCTCTCTTTTACTGGAGGCCCCGTGTCTGGAGAGGAGGTAGGGTCTCCTGGGCTGGGTTTCCGCAGCGGAGCTGGTCCAAGCCTGAGGCAGCAAGGGCAGGGCTGGACAGTGGCCAGGGCCGAGCCTGCATCTGCCAGTCAAGCTGTGACCTCTACAGTCACTGGGGAGGATGTCGGCTTTTTTTCCTGTCATTGTGAGCTGGAAGCAAACTCACTCTTACAATCAAGAGCCGAGACAATGAAATGAAACAGGAAAACCTGCATAACCTGAAGGATCTCACGGCTCCCGGGATTCTGGGTTAAAGTTTGCACTTCCCTTTTACATGAGCGCTGCTAATTCATGGCTTTGCTTGTAGTCCTTGCTTAATAGATTTTGATGGTCAGTGTTTTGCTGCTTAAAGGCCAGTCAATTGTCTCGCCCTCGTAGGTCTGGGGTCTTTTTTCAGTATCACTTTACCTTTTCCCCTTGTTTTTTAACTTTACGTGTTATTAATTTTACCAGCCCATTTCCTTATTGTTTACATTGGCCCTAACATATCTGTGCATTCGTTCGTTTTTTTAACATTCAAGCACCATTTTATTTTAGGTGTACCCTGTGTGAACAGTGCATATTTGGATTGCTTTCTCTAAAAAGGATGTTTATTGTCAAAACAGACATGTTTGTTGATACATCTGCTATTTATGAATTGTTTCCTTTTTCTTTCCCTTCCTTTGGCTTTGCGAGCTGTTTTCTTTCCTATTTTATTTTTCTTTAGTGTTTTGGAAGACCTAGTTCTTATTTGTATACTCTTGACTGTAAATTCTAAGTTTAAAGCACATTTTTTAAACAGTTTTGTGGAGATTTAATTGACAGACAATAAACTGCACATATACAAAGTGCATAATTTGATGTTTTGACATAGGCAAACACATGTGAAACCATTACCAAAATCAATAAAATGAACAAATCTGTCACTTCCAAAAGAATCCTCAGGCCCCTTGGCCATCGCTGTCCCCTTCCTGTCCAGCCACCCCGCTGCTCTCCCCAGCAGCTGTTCTGCTTTCTGTCATAGAGGTTCATTTACATTTCCTCGACTGTACACAAACGGAATCACACAGCATGCACTCTGCCTGGCTTCCTCTATTCACCATGGCGATTTGCAGGGTCCTCCATGCTGCGACGCATACCGATGCCTTGTTCCCTGGTATTGTCGAGGCCATTGCATGGTACAGCGACACTGGGCTCACCCAGCCACCGGTGGCTGGACATTCTAGCTGTTTCCGGGTTTGGACTTTTAGAATAAACTGATAAGAATGTACATGTACAGACATTTGTTTGGACATATGCTTTCTTTTCTCTTGGATAAATGTGGGGCGACTGAATCTTATGGTAGGCATATGTTTACTTTTTAAGAGACTGCTAGACTGGTTTGCAAAGTGTTTGGCCTACTTTGCATTTTCAGCAGCAGTGTATGAGATTTCCCATTCGTCCACTCCTTACCAACACGAGCTAACGTCAGGGATTTTAGCCGTTCATTTAGGTGTGTGGCAGCCTCTTGTTTGGTTTTAATTTGCATTTCCCTAATGCAAACTGAGGTTGGGAATCTTTTCATGTGTTTATCTGCCATTGTATGTCATCTTTGGTCAAAACCTATTCATATCTCTTGCCCTTCTCCCTTTTTTATTGGGTTAGGACAAATAGAAAACAAATAGTAAGACAATGGACTAAAACCTAATCAGATCAACACTCACATTAAATGAAACTGGTCTTTATACCCAAATTAAAAGGCAGAGATTTTCAGATTGGTTAAAAAATCAAGACCCCACTATATGCTGCCTACAAGAAACAAACACTAACTATAAAGAAACAAAAGTTTAAAGTAAAGGGATAGAAAAAAGATATGCTATGCTAATAGCTGTTAAAAGAAAGCTAGTGTGGCTATATTAATATTAAACCATAATTCAGAGCAAAGCATATTGCCAGGGATAATGGGAAAGAGATCAATTATTCAAGAGGATATAGCAACCCTAAATGATTATGAACCTAACAGCAGAGCTTGAACTACATGAAGAAAATATTGATAGAGCTGCAAGGAGGAATGGACAAATCCACAGTTGTACTCTTTTCTCCATCATTAATAGAACAAGTAGAAAAAACCAGCACTCGTGGATTTGGAGAACAGTGCCCACCATCTAACCTGGTTGACATTCACAGGCCTCTCCAAGCAAGCGCAGAACAGTCATTTTTCTCAAAGGCACTCAGAACGCTTGCTGAGATGGACCACATTCAGGGCCCTAAAATATGTTTCAATAAATTTTAAAGGATTCAGAGTGCACAAAGCATTTCCTCGAATCACAATGGAATGAAAACAGAAATCTATAACAAAAACATCTGGAAAATCCCCAATACTTAACTAAATAATACATGGGTCAAAGAAGAAATCAAAAGAGAAATTAGAGGGGATGGTGAGGTAAGAAGCTCCAAAATCCCATACTGCCATAAAAATACCAAAAAACAAGTCGATACCAAGAGAACCAACTTTCTCAGAACTCTGGAAAACAGTCAAAGGTTTACAGCAACCAAACAAGTGCTGACTCAAGGAAGAAGCCTTGTGGCCCTTCCACTCCCCTCCCCTCCCACAGCTGCCTGTACTCCCCTGGCCCCTATCCCCATTGTCCGCACATTAGTGTGTGTGCATGTCTGTCCCAACTCTTCTGGTGTATGTGGAAGGACAGACCTGAGATGCTTGACACTGTCTCACCTTTCCTGGAGCTCACTTGGGGCAGAGCAGAGGCAGGTAAGGCTGTGAAAACACAGGAAGGAGCTGTCCCAGGTGAAAGGCTATGCTGAGACACGGAGCACCTGGGGCCCAGGAGAAAAGATTGTGGAGAGTTTACTTGGGAAACAGGACATGTGGGAACCTTCTTGTAAATGGGGAATCTAGAAAGCTGTTTGTGGTCCCAGGGAAGGGGCTGCTCAGAAGCACCTGAGTAGACCCCACCTTTCACCTGGGGCTGGTTCCGGGCTCTGTGCAGAACGACAGCTCAGCACTGAGGCAATCTGCTGATGGAGAGAGTCTTAGTAATTCATTTTTAGCTCCTGGAATTCAAGGAAATCACCTTATAACAGTAGTTGAACATAATCTAAAGGAACAGAGACCTCTAACCAGACATGACGAGGAAGGCAGTCTGGGCAAAAAAAAAAGTTTGGAAAAAGTCATGAAACAAATAGACAACTAGTCTTAAATAACTAGGAAAAAATCACCTCAGAAAACCCTGGGGAAAGGGGAAAATCTGATTTCCAAAGTTAACACCTTACAATATTCAAATGTCCACATTTAACAAAAAAAGTAAGACAGAAAGAAGCAGGACAAAACGGCCCATTCAAAGGAACAAAAAAGTGATGGAAACTATCCCTGTGGAAGCTCAGGCATTGGCACTACTGTTAAAGAGAGTACATCAACTGCCCTAAATATGTTCAATGAGCTAAAGAAAGGCATGGACAAAGAAGTAAAAGAACTCAGGAAGACAATGCATGAACAAAAGGAGAATTCTAATCAAGAGACAGAAATTATAAGGAGGAACCAAACAGACATTCTTGTCCTGAAAAGTACAACATCTGAAAAAATATTCACTAGAGGGACTCAACAGCAGATTCAAGCAGGCAAAAGAAAGACTCAACAAACTTGACAAAATTGGACAAAATCCAGCGTTTTTAATGATAAACACATTGAGAATACTAGAGATAGAAGGGAACTTCCTCAACATGATAAAGGACATTTATGAAAATTCCACAGCCAATATCATACTCAATGGTTAGGACTGAAAGCTTTCCCTGTAAGATCAGGAAGGAGAGAAGGAGGCCTGAATTCATTACTGCTATTCAGCTTTGTACTGGAGGTTCTAGACAGAACAATTAGCCAAGAAAAAAATAATAGAAGGCATCCAAATAGGAGAAGAAGCAGCAAAACGATCTATTTGTAGATGAATTGATTTCACATAGAGAAAATTCCCAAGAATCCACAAGAAACTGCATTTGGCAAAGATCAGCACACAAAAATCAGTTTTGTTTCCATAAACCAGTAATGAACAATCAGAAAATGAAATCAAGAAAAGAATTCCAGTTACTATAGAACCTAAAATAATAGAATATTTAGGAATAAATTTAATCAAGGAGGTGAAAGAATTGCATACTGAAAACGACTAAACATTGTAGAAAAAATTCAAGAATACCCAAATAAATGGAAATGCATTCCCTGTTCATGGATTGGAAAAATTAATATTTGTTAAGAAGTTAATACTACCTAAAGTGATTTTCAGATTCAGCACCCTCCCCACGAAAATTCCAGCAGAATATTTTTGAAGAAATGGAAAGAAAATTTAATCTTTGACTTCATATGAAATTGCAAGGGGTCCCAATAACTAAAACAATCTTGAAAAAGAACAAAATTGGGGGACTCACACTTCCTGGTTTCAAAATATACTACATGGGGAGCAGATATAGCTCTGTGGTTGAGCACCTGCTTCCCATGTACAAAGTGCCGAGTTCAATGCCTGGAACCTCCTGAAAAAATGTGCTACCAAACTACAGCAATCAAAACCATGTGGTCCTGGCATAAGAACAGACAGAGATCAATGGAATAGAATTGAGAGCCCAGAAATAAACCCACACAACTACAGCCAATTGGGTGCCAAGTCAATTCAATGAAGAAAGAATGTTCTCTTTTACAAAAGAAACTGAGAAAACTGGATATACACATGCAAAATAATGAAATTGGACCCCTATTTTATACCATATAGGAAAATTAACTCAAAATGGATCAAGAGCTAAATATAAGAGCTAAACCCACAAAATTTTTAGAAGCAAATGTAGGAAAAATATTCATGACTTTGGACTTTCTAACGGATTCTTTGATGTGTCACCCAAAGCACAAGGAACTGTTGGGCTGATGGAATGAAGCCCAAGTGGCGCTCTTGGGGGCACGGATGAAGGAAGTTTTATTACATGCGGGACCAGAGGAGAATTCAGTCTCCAAATTCTGAGCCCTGTTTCTCGATTTTTATAAGTTTATATAGCAACACTAAGCAGGCAAATTCCTAAGCAATTGGGCAGGCAGGGTTACAAAAGCAGAGAAGCAAGGTTAATTTATCTTCCTAAAAACAGAGGACCATTAGGGAGGAAGAGTCATTATCTGTTTAGAGTTGTAAATTTCAGTTCAAAGGGGCAGGTGGGGAGTGCTTATTTTCCTGAGAAAGGGACCGAGGGGAGTTTATTTTCCTACAGCTGTGGGTTTCTGCCAAGGGAGGTTAGGTTCCCAGCACTTCCCTTATCATTCCCCCCTTTTGATACCTTTATAATTCTTTATGGGGCATCACTTGCTATCATGGGGATTTTTCTATAGTCCCCAAGGGCTGATATTTAACACGAGGCATCACTTGGTGTTTTAGGGCGTTTAAGCGGGAAGTGATGTATTGTGTTAGGTACCATAGAATGCATGGCCTGAAAGTTAAGAGGAAAAAGACTGAGGCTATCACTGGCATAAATGGCAAAATCCAGGAGAGGAGATACTGGAGGTGATTCCTGTTGGCAGATGCCTGGTATTCATGGTTTAAACTGTCTTTGGCTCACTCCTTTAGCGGGGCTACTTTGTCCCTAACTATCCCTGAGGAGTTTGCATAGAAACAGCATTCTTCCCCCAGGGCCTGGCAGATCCTCCCTGAACTTGAGGTGAGCAAGTCTAATCCTCACCTGTTTTGTAAAACCACTTCTGCCAATGAGTCTATCTGGTCTTGCTACCTGTTGAAAGCCCCCGATATTTCTTTGAGGTCATTTGATGTTTCCCGTGCTAGGGTTTGTAAGCCCTCCTGACCAACTGTGAGTGAAGCCCCGCTACTGCTGTGCTCCTGACTACTCCCAGTCCTAAGAGTATTGGAATTGCCTGTATTTCTCATTTGGCTTGGGAGAGCTCTCCAGGCGATTCATCTCCATACACCGAGAACGATGGTACTGGCCAAGCCAGGTAGCAGATGCCCTGGCCATCCTGGGGAAGGTTCCGGTAGGCGTTGGTGCCACAGATCCAGATGGTGGAGTTTGTGGCACATCGGCCAGGCTCATTGAGTGGGTGGGTGGTGCCACAGTTGGCCCTTCCAAGAGGGAGGATGGTTGAAGGAGACCTGGTAGTTATGTTTTTACAGTTAGCCAGCTTTCCTGGGGGTTCAGTTATGTGGACTGGGAGGGGCCTCATTCCTGCCACAGAGCTGTCATGGGTCAGGAGGGTTACATTCCATGGGACAGGTACAGGGAAGATGATTAGACTGGAGGAAGTGCATAGCCAGCAGGAGGCAGCTATGTCGGGTCGAGATTTATTTAGGAGTTGGTGGAAATTTCGAACCTGGTTGAAAAGAACGTTGTGGGGGGCTGTTCTAACTTTGGCTTTTGGCATCTGGGTGGCTTTACTGATATTTTTCATCAAGGTTTTCTCTGGGGGTTGGGTTACCAGGATCAGTTGGATCAGTATGAGGTCCCCTGGGTCCGGCCCTGATGGGTCATATATTCCGATTCCTAGTTTTAATCCTGTTTGGGCCTTTAAAAAGGTATTTTCTGATCCAGTGGTTAAGTTTAATAAGGTGAGTTTTCTGGGGTCACAGGTTTCTATGCCACACCCTGCCTGGCTCGGGATTCTCTCTAAGAGATACAGAGAAGCTAGTGAGACTCCCTTCCAAGGAGCGGTGGCAACTACCAGCAAGCTCCAAGAGCAGCAGAATCCTGCACCTTTATGGGGGTGTTGGCAGAGGTATTTGTCATAACTCCCATAGCTGTGACCCCTACACCCTCTCCTGGGGGCAGGTATAGGGGCCTGGGGGTATGGGGTAACAAGCAAGGTGTAAGGAGTGTGATCTTGGATTGCCCTGCAAGCATCAAATATTACAGAGGCTGAAGTTGCACCTGCTGAGAATGGGACTGAAGGGTTCAGCACAGATTGCCCCAGCTTTGACTAACTTGCAGCTACCATAGATTTTGGGTGTGGGTATTGGCTCCTAGGGAAGGGGCAAGGAAGGAAAGGACAAGCAAGTCAAGGCACAGAAGCATCCTATTATACACCAGCAATTGCAATTAGGGTTCTATTCACTATAGTCCAGTTTGCAGGGGCCACAGCAGTGAGTCCAACTCCAAATACCAAGGTGAGCAGGCCATATAAGCACAGGATCCACCAGGAGCAGGGGTCCATTGAGCCAGTGTTCAATGAGGCCGGTGCTCGAGGATCCCGGGTGACTCACACTCTCAAGGGGTGGCCGGGTACAGGGTGGCTGTCCAGCTGTTCTGCTCTTTATCAGGGTGTGCCTTCTTGACCCTGGAATGATGGATCCAAGGGACGATGCCTGCAACTTTAAGAGCAGTGGGAGTTACAAGGATCACAGTGTGTGAATCTGTCCAGGAAGGCTGGAGGGGTTCTTTCTTCCAGTCTTTGATCCAGACTAAGTCCTCTGGCCGGTGGGGGTGCACCAGGTGTCCCAGGGGTATGAGATTCTGGGACAAGACAGTTTTATGTATTTTGGCAAGAGTTTTCCAAGGCTGCTGGAAAATGGGATCTTGGCTAGCCTCCCCCAGAAGTTTGAGATTTCCTCTGAAGGCCTGGATAATTGGGGGTTGCTGCCCAAATAGAATTTCAAAGGGTGAATAGTCAATGGGGTCCTGGGGTGCACCTAACTCAGAGAAGGGTCAAGGGAAGTAAGTCCACCCAGGGGAGACCAGTTTCCTGGCAGAATTTGGCTAGGGTGATTTTGAGGTTTCAATTCATGTGTTCAACTTTCCCTGAGCTCTGGAGCCTGTAAGTGGTATGGAGTTTCCACTTGATTCCTCAAAGTTTTGCTATCTCTTGGACTACAGCAGCCATGAAGGTTGGGCCACTGTCCAATTGACAGTGACAGCCCATATCATGGAATGATTTCTCTGAGTAAAGCCTTAGTCACTTCTCTTGCTGCGAGTGGGGAAAGCTTTGACCCAACCTGAAAAGGTGCATATCATTACCAACAGATATTGGTACCCCCGACTTGGTTTCACTTCCTTGAAGTCTACTGTGATATCTTCAAAGGGGGCTGCCCCCATGTGCTGGACAACTGCTGGAGCATGGGGGCCCTGCGAGGGGTTGTTTTTGGCACAAACTTGGCACTGGCTGCTGATGGTGGCACAGAGAGAAGTTAGCTGGGCTATATAGTAGTATCTCCCGAGCAAGACTCCTAGTGCGGTTTTCCCTAGGTGGGTGAGTTGGTGGTATCACTGGATGAGGGCATGAGCAGCTCATTTTGGTACAAAAATCCAGTCATCTGGGAGCAGCCAAGTTCCTTTGGGGGTTCGGGTTCCCCCTTCTCTTTCAGCCCACTCCTCTTCTTCCCGGGTATAGCTTAGTTGACAGGCTCTTGTCCTAAGAGGGACAACTGCGGTGCTAATTCCAGGACTTGTATTCTGTGGGTTCCTTCAGCTACTTGCTGAACTGCTTTGTCAGCTAACCTGTTTCCTTGAGTGACCATATCCATTCCTTTCTGATGTCCCTGGCAGTGGATGATGGCGACTTTGTCTGGTTTCCAGATTGCTTCTAACAGTGGGAGAATTTCTTCTTTGTTTTTGAATTCCTTTCCCCTGCAGTTAGGAGACCTCTTTCTTTATAAATTGTCCTGTGGATATGAACGATAGCAAATGTGTACTTAGAGTCAGTGTAAATGTTTACTGCTTGCCTGGCGGCTAGCTGCAGGGCTTGGACCAGTGCCCAGAGCTCTGCCCATTGCACAGACCATCCCCGCGGTAGAGACGCCACTTTCACCACCCATTCAGTAGTGGTGAACACATACCCAGCAAGCTTTTCCCCATTTTTAACAAGACTGCTCCCATCTGTAAATGGTGTCTGATCTGGGGAAGGGAGTTGTTTGTCTTGGAGGTCGGGGCAACTGGCGTAAACCTCTTCTGTCATTTCAACACAGTCATGTTCAGGAGCCCCTTCCTCATCTGGCAAAAAGGTGGCAGGGCTGACTGCACACCATTTCTGTTGTCACTCTGGGGTTTTCACATAGTAAACTTTGGTAATGTGTGAGCCGGGGATTTGATATCCACCGATGCCTGTGTGAGTTCATTAGGGCAGTGACTGCATGTGGCACCATAATGTGAATTGCCTGTCCGAGAGGTAATTTGCCAGCTTCTTTGGTGAGGGTCACAGTTGCTGCCAAGGTTTTCAGGCAGGATGGCCACCCTGTAGCCATGGGGTCCAGCTGCTTGGAGAGGTAAGCGATGGGTCTCTGCCAGGGGCCGACTGTTTCTGTGAGGACCCCCAATGCTATGCTGTTCTTTTCATGCACAAACAGGTTAAAGTTTCAAGTTACATTCGGGAGCCCCAAGGCACGGGCTCCGCTGAGTTGTCTTTTGATGTTTTGAAAGGACCCCTGTTGAGTTTCTCCCAGGCAAGAGGCTCTTTTTCCAGACCCGCCAGAACTTTGTAAAGGGGTTTGGTCATGGCTGCAAACCCGGGAATCCAGATTCAGTAGAACCCTGCAGCCCCAAGGAATTTGCGAAGCTTTCTTTTTGTGATGGGGGTAGGGATGGTGCAGATCACTTTCTTTCATTCAGGTTCGAGTGTCCGGGGCCCTTGTGTGATGCTGAACCCCAGGTACTTGACCTGCTATTTACAGATCTGGGCCTTTCTCCAAGACACTTTGTACTCAGTCTGTGGCAGAAGTTGTAGGAGAGTCTGGGTCCCTCTCCAGCAGTCCCCTTCCATTTCACTGGCAAGTTGGAGGTCATCTACATACTGTAAGAGAGCACACCTGCAGTCTTCCCAGGGGTAGGTGACCAGATCTGCTGTAAAAGCTTCTCCTAAAAGGGTAGGGGAGTTTTTGAAGCACTGCCCATTCAAAGGCAAACAAAGCCTGGCTTGAGGGGGGCAGCCACAGGAAGAAGAAGGCATCTTTCAGGTCCGGGCAAGTGAATCAGGTGGCTTCAAGTGACAGCTGTCCTAACAAAGTGACCATGGGCTCATGGGGGCCAAGTTCCAGTGAGCCCAGTCACCCCTATTCAGTGTTGAGCCCTGCCAGCCTGATCAGATGGTCTTGGGGCTCAGGTTGGTATTTCCCTTTAAGGATAGTCCCTCTATGTGCCTGAGTCTTTGGGGGAGCTCACTTTTCCAGCATCCGCTCTCTTTGCAGTAAGCACATTGGTCTCTGGCCAGAGGCACCCTTCTGGCACTTGCCCGCCCTTTTTGAGGTAAACCTTCTCATCTGGTGGGGTCAGGATTTCCTAAGGCTGCTGCCAGTAGTGAGGCTTGATGTTTTATTCACTTCTTGGCTTCTCATTTGGGGATTCACCTTGATTGACGAATACTTTTTGGCAACGTCCAGGAGTTGAGAGATGTTCATGCCTGTGAACCCTTCTGATTTTTGGAGCTTTCTTTTAATGTCCATTGCTGCCAGCACAACAAAGGCGGCATTCACCATCCTCTGGTTTCCCAGAACTTCTGTGTCAAAAGGAGTGTAGATTCTGAAGGTCTCGCAAAGACATCCATAGAAATCTCCCAGAGACTCATCAGGCTTTTTAGTAACTAAATTCATCTATGTCATGTTTGTGGGTCATTTTGCTCCTTCTTGGACACTTCAGAGGAATGCTTTCTGGTATTGCTGGAGTGCAGCCCATCCCTGGTCAGTGCTGAAGTCCCAGTTAGGTTGGGTTTCTGGTGTCGCTTCTTGTGTCCAATCTTCCAGGTTTAAGTCACCAGTAGGGGCCTGCTCCTGCAGCCACTTTTGGGCTTTTCTCAGAATCCGTCATCTCTCCTCCATATTAAACAAAGTCAGGAGAAGTTGGCGGCAATCATCCTAAGTAGGACGATGGGTTTGGAAAATGGATTCCATGACATCAGTAAGGGCCTGGGGCTTTTCTGAGTAGGAGGGGGTGTGGTGGTTCCAGTTTAAGAGGTCTGTACTTGTGAAGGGCTGGTATTATAGTACAGGCTTCCCGGGTTGGATGGTCCCATCCTCGCCAATCTGGGCCAGATACTGTGTTTCTCAGAGGGGCATCTGCAACGTGGGTTGTGCTGACTGGAGTCTCCTTGCAAGTGGAGTTGCAGGGCTTTCCTCAGAGGGGGTCAATGTTCCCAGAGGGGCTGAAGGTCGGGGTGTTTCTGGGAGATCTGCCTGCACTCCCAGGCTAGGAGGAGAGACCAAATGTGGAGGTGTTGCTGGGAGATCTGCCTGTGCTCCCAGGCTAGGAGGAGAGGCTAGAGCGGCTGGAGCATATGGCAGTGGGGGTGGTGTTAGGTCCTCCCTGAGGACCCTTGATGAATGACTGACTTCCGGAACCCTTTTCCCTGTGCAACCAAGACCCTCCTCTGTCTCTTTTTTTCCAAAGTACAATCGAACCCAAGGGGGCAGAATCTGGGCTATCTCCAAACAAGAGTTGATGTAGGGAAACTGATCGGGGTGGCCAGGAGTTCCTGTGACCACCAGCCACACTGCATGGACCCTGGCTATATCCAGGGTCCCTTCTGAGGGCCAGTCAACATTAAAAGTGGGCCACTCTACTTCACATAAGGCTCAGAGGGTGCCACGGTTCATCCGGATGCCATAATCTCTGGAAAAACCCTCCTTGAAATTCTTGAGCACACAGTTTAAGATGGTAGGTTTTGACTGTGATGAGCCCATATGCTGCATTGGTGGCGCAAGACAGACAAAGGAAAGGGTAACCTCTTTCAATGCCACTCAGATGCCTGCTTGTCTGCATTTCTCGTGATAACTTAGGCTTTTTTTAGCTAAGGTGCCCAGGCAATTTTCAGGTGAGCCGTTATGCCATATGACATAGCCGTGGAAAACAGGTTGGGGCCCACACTGGCTCCGTAGCATATGCCGAGGAGTCACAGATGTGTATAGCAGATGCAAGCTTCTGCCATCCTCACTTACTCACGCAGTCACTCAGAGGTTATGCAGTCCTTCCCACAGGGATTGCCCTATTTTGGAATCTCAGTACTCAAGATTTCAGGAGGTGATCAGTCTCCTCTTCTGTCTGGAGATGGGCCTGACTGAGGACTTGGCACCCAGGGCTTTACCTTTATGGAGTCTTCTGGCACTGTTCAGTCTACCTCCCCACTGAGTCAGGCTGAGGTGTAGGGACATGGTCTGCGGGGACCACCTCAGAAGGAGTTCCCTTCAAGAGGACAGGTGGCGTCCACCTCGTTCACTCGGAGATCGCAATTGGCCTTGCCCATTAGCCCAAAGCCAGAGTCACAACAGGCCTGCTCGGTTGTGTCTTTCCCGGTCAGGGAAACAAATGTTGCAGCCAACAGAATGAAGCCCAAGTGGCACTCTTGGGATTATGGAAGAACAAAGTTTTATTATGAGCAGGCCCAGAGGAAAATTCAGTCTCCAAATTCTGAGCCCTGTTTCTCGATTTTCATAAGTTTATATAGGAACACTAAATGGGCAAATTCCTGAGCAACCAGGCAGGCAGGGTTACAAAAGCAGAGGAGCGAGATTAGCTTATCTTCCTAAAAGCAGAGGGCCATTAGGGAGGAAAAGAGTCGTTATCTGTTTAGAGTTGTAAATTTCAGTTCAAAGGGGCAGGCAGGGAGTGCTTATCTTCCTGACTGAATTCCATGGAGAAAAGGGGAGGAGGAGGGGAGAAACGGACCAAAGGCTTATTTTCCTAAAGCAGTGGGTTCCTGATGAGGGGGTTAGGGTCCCAGCACTTTCCTTATCACAACAAAAGAAAGCATAGATAATTTGGGCTTCATCAAAATGAAAAACTTTTAGAAAATGATTGTACAAAGCATGGAACTGTATGACATGGGAGTCCATTGGTGGAAAATGGGCTGTGGTTAACTGAACAAATACGAGAATGTTCTCTCATGAACTAATACTAACACAGGGTGCTAGCAATCAGGTGGGCTGGGGAAAACACACCAAGTGTAAGATGTAGGCTGTAGTTAGTAGTCATATTTTGAGGATGCTCTGTCACAGTTTGTAACATGTTTCAAACAACGCAAGGTGTTGGTGGTGGGGTGATGTATGGGAGCCCTGTGTGATCACAACTTTTATTATGCCTTTTTATTGTTTATGCATGTTCATGTATGAATGATATACTTCAATACAATTTTATTGAACTTTATATTCAATATTTTATTTTTTGAATAAAATTTTAGCTTTTTAAAATTTTATTTAAAAGAAAATGGAAAGACAGCTTATAGAGTGGGAGAAAATAGTTGGAAGTCATGTGTCTGATAAGGTTTAATTCCAGAATATGTAAAGAATGCCTACAGCTCAATAACAAAAAGACAAACAATCCAATTAAAATATGGGTAAAGGGCTTGAACTGACATTTCTCCAAAGAAGATAAGCAAAAAAGGTAAATAGACTCAGGAAAAGATGCTCAACATTAGCAATTAGGAAATTTAAATACAACCCACTATGAGATATCACTTCACACCCACGAAGATGGTTATTATTTAAAGAATAAAACAGCAGAAAATAACATTTGTTGGCAAGGCTGAGAAATGAGAACCCTTACGCATTGCTGGTGGGAATGAATAATGGTCCAATGTAGTGAAAAACAGTTTGGTGGTTCCTCAAAAAGTTAAATATAACAAGTTAAATATATGCCTGAAGAGAGTGAAAACAACATCTCAAGCCGATACTTGTACACCAATGTTTGAAACATTATTCCCAATGGCCAAAAGGTGGAAACAACCCAGGTGTCCATCAACAGATGAATGGGTAAAATGTGAAATATACATACAATGGAGGATTATTTGGCCAGAAGAAAGCATGGAAGAACCTTGAAAACATTATGCTCAGTGAAATGAACCTGGCACATAGGGACAAATATTGATATTTCTGAGAGACATCTAGAACAAGCAAATTTTTGGAGATAAAAAGTAGAATAGAAGTTTATCAGGATGGGTGGAGGGGGAAAAGGGGAATGTTTGCAAAAAAAGGATAAGAAGGGCATATTATAAACAACTTTATGGTAATAATTTGAAAACAAATGAAAAGAAAAACTTCCTTGAAAAACACAAAGCATTGCTGTTGACTCATGAATAACCTGAGAAGCCCCCTGTTTATGAACTCAAACTTGTAGTTAAAGCCTTCCAGCAAAGGCAGCTTTTCTCTGGGGCCCGTGCACTCTTCACACTGCCTCTGCCTCCTCCTGTCCCTTGCGGCGTCTCCTCCATATCCACCCTGCTTCTGAGGACTTCAGCCATACTGGCTTAAGGCCACTCCCATTCGAATCGGCCACCACTTAATTAACAGCATCTTTAAAGGCCCTGGTTACAAAAGGGTTCACCCACAGGCCAGAGGTTAGCACTTGGATGTGCCTTTTGTGGGGGACATGATGAAATCCTGAACAACTAGGAAATTGAAAAACTCATCGAAGACATGAGTAAAATAAGAAATAACTGAAATTTTATTTTAAAATCCTTTGACCTGAAAAAAAAAAACTACACAATAAAACTCATGGGAAGCAATGAAAAGCGTACTTTGAAGGACATTTATAAATTTAGTCAGATTAGAAAAAGATAAAGGCTAAAAAGAAATGAACCAAGCATTCAATTTTGGATGTTAGACAATGAACAAAATAACATTAAAAAGTAGAAGGGAAAAAGAAAGTTGAAGGAAGGAAAAGAAACTTGAAGTAAGGGAATAAAATAAAGATATGACCAGGAACAAATGAAATAGAACACAAAAGAAACAAAGGAAACTAAAAAACACCCCAAATTTCCTGAAAACATAAAATAGACAAATCTGTCCAGGCTTATCAAGAAAAGAGAAAAAAAATTAAAAATGGAAAAAGAGAGCTAATAGTAGATACAGAAGATAAGTTGATTAAAGAACATTATGGAGAAGTGGATGTGGCTCAGGTGACTGGGCTCCCACCTACCATATGGGTGTCCCTGGTTCGGATCCTGGTGCCTCCTAGACAAGACAGCAAGCTGGCACGACGGGCAGGCACAGCGAGCTGATGCAACAGGATGACACAACAAGAGATGTGGGGAGGAAAAACATAATGAGAGACACAACAAAGCAGGGAGCGGAGGTGGCTCAGGCGATTAGGCACCTCCCTCCCACAGCAGAGATCCTGGGTTCAGCTCCTGGTACCTCCTAAAAAAAGGAAGATGAGCAGAGACATCAAGTGAAAAACAAGAAGCCGGGGGCGGGGGGGGCAGAGAAATAAATAAAATAAATCTTAAAAATAAAAGAATATTATGAACCCTTGATTTTGCCAATAAATTGGAAAACTTAGATGAAATGGCCAAGTTTCTAGACAAATATGTTACCACAACTGAATCAGGAAGAAATGGAAAAAATGAACGATCTTATAACCATTTGAAAACAGAGTCAGCAGCAAATACTCTTCCCATAAAGAAAATCTGAGAGTTTGCTGGTTTTCTAGGCAAGTTCTACCAAACTGTAAATACATTTATTGTACCTTCTTACAAATTCTCTTGTAGATTAGAGACGTGGAGATCTACTCACCGAGCTTATTCTATGAGGCCATAATACCATTGCTATCACAAGCAGACAAGGGTAGAAAAAGAAAGAAAATTTTCTGGCTAATTATACTCATAAACAAAGACACAGAAGAAATCCTAATCAAACACATCATGACCAAGACGACTTTATCCCAAGAACAGAAGGCCATGCAACATTGGAAAATCCATAAATCATATTCACTCACACTGAGTGTAGGGGACAGCACATTTGGTCTTCTAAACAGATATGGAAAAAAAAGTGATAAAAATTTACACCCATTCATGGTGTAAAACTTCTTAGTGAGCCAGGAACAGAAGGGAGCATGCATAACCTGATGAGGCATGTCTGTCAAAACACTTAGAGCAAACATTCTTCTCAACTGCAAAATATGAGAAGCATTGCCTTCAGAATCACGAATGAGAGTAGTGTCTGCTCGCACTGCTTCTGCCGTTCTGCGCTGGAGGCCCAGGTCTACGAAGGCAGGCGAGTAGAAGCCCAGGCAGATTGGAAAGGGAGAAAGCACCATGCTGTCCACATAGAGAAAAGCCAAGACTAGAGATTACTGGTAACAGTAAAAGCTTAATAAAGTGCCAGATTTAAGAGCAATGTAAAAAATTAATTGTATTTCTGTATACTGGTAGAGAATGATTTTAAAAAGGTAGTTAAACAAAAAATGTAAAACTTTAAAACCACAAAAACAGTTGTGTAAGAATCAGTCTAATAAATAAGTACGGCGGGGCAGGTGCAGTTCAGTGGTTGAGCACCTGCTTTGCATGTACGAGGTCCTTCTTTCAATGCCCATAGCTCCAAAAGTAAATAAAATAAAATAAAAAATAAAGATTTTTAAAACAGACCTATATGTACCATTTCATGCACTGAAAGACTTAATTCTTCATATGTTGATCTGTAGATTTATTGTGGTTCCAGCCAAAATCCCAACAGAGTTGTAAAACTGAAAAAATTATGAGAACACAAAGGGTTAAAAATAGCCACGATGTTTCTGAACAATAGTTTTCAGGGATTTTCCCTGTTAGATATTGACTTACAGAATTATAATTTTATAAGTCAATGTCGATGGAGTATTTCTTTTTAAAATACTCCGTAAAGAAAGTGAAAAGATGAGTTACAATCTGGGAGAAGATATAAGCATCCCTTAAATGACAAAAGATTAGTTAATGCAAAAAGAACTATCATAAATCAATAAGAAAAGCAAGCCAAGGGGAAAATGGCCAAGGACTAGCATTTAACAGTAGAAACGCAAGTGGTCATAAAACACAGGAAAAGTTAATCTAGAAAATGCAATGAGGACCACAGTGAAATACTGTTTTATGGTTGTGAGATTGGGAAGAAATGAAATGTTTGGCAAAGCCCTGTTGCAGGTGGCAATGTGGGGAAGTGGGAATCAGGCTGCTCGTGAGTTTGCTATGGGTACAGTGCTCTAGGAATAACTTGCCGTCATTCTGGTAGAGCTGGAGACAACGACACCGAGAACTCACCAATCTTGGTCCTAGTTAAGAGTGCCCAGAGACCTTTTCTCACACGTGCACATGAAGATGTGTCAGCACTTTTCATAAAAGCAAAAAATGAAATAATCCACATTTCCATACCAAGAGAACGGATAAACAAACAGTGGTGTGTGCACACAATGGAATATTATGTGGCAGTAAAAATGAATTAAAGCTGCATGTGACATTGATTTAGAAATAAAGTGCAGTGAAAACAGCATGTCAGGAGATTGCATATGATACAATACAATCCATAAAATGCAAAACCAAGCACAACAAAGAAAACATATATAGGGACACCTGTGTGATAAAAATATAAAGCAGGGAGTGGATGTGGCTCAAGTGGTTAGGGGCCTGCCTCCCACAAGGGAGCTCTGGGTTCAGTTCCCGGTGCCTCCTAAAGAAGACAAACAACAAGCAGACAACAAGCAAAATCAATGAGCAGACAATTAGAAAAAACAATGAGCAGACAACGAGCAGAAACAATGAGCATACAATGAGCAAAACAACAAGTAGACAACTAGCAACAACAACAACAAAGAGCAGGGAGCGGAGGTTGCTCAAGCGGTTGCGGGCCTGCCTCCCACATGGGATGTCCTGGATTCGGTTCCTGGTACCTCCTAAAGAGAAAACAAAGCAGACAATGAGCAAGTGAGCCCAAACAATGAGTAAAAACAATGAGCAAAAAAGAATGAGCCAACAGATGAAGGAGCTGTCTTGGCAGGGTAAGTAACTATAAAGCAAAGCAATGATGAGATAAACGTCCTCTCCAGGCTGTGCCCCACTCTGGGGCATGGAGAAAGGGCAGACCTCATGGCCTTGCTGAGGCTTCTTAAACCAGGGGCTTGTCTCCTGATGGTTTATTATTTGGTGTATAGTTTTTCGGTCTATTAAAAATATTCCTTTGTATATATTAGTATTACATAATAAAACTAACACTTTTTTAAAAGTTTCAGGACATGAGTCTTCATGTGCTGCTGATGGAACTTACTGGATTTGAAAATAAAGGTTTCTTATTTCCAGCTTCTCCAGACACAAAAGACTCTCAACATAACCAGTGGCCTTCAGATAAAGACCAGCTCCAGGACAGTGAGACATGGTCTCAGGCTAACGATGAAGACAGGAGTTGTGGTTATAGGATCATTTGCTGACATCTCAGAGGATTTAAGGGCCATTCCTGTAGACCGGTGCCTGCTGACCTGGTGCTGTTGGCCCTTTGGGCTGGATGAGTCAGAGTTGTGGGGACTGCACATTGTAGGATGATCGGCCACGTCCCTGGCCTCTCTTAGATGATGGTAGGAGGCCCCTCACCCTGCTCCATCACTAGACATTGCCACATGTCCTTTCAGAGGTGAAATAGTCTCCACTTCTGCAAACGCTCTTAGGTAAATAGGGCTTTTAGGAATCCTAAGGGTAATTCCAAAGCACTCTGATTTTCAACCCAAGGCCAAGAGAGGCCTGTCTCAAAGAGATTATAAATTGATGCACAGGGAGGCCACAAAGTTTATGAAGAAATGACATCAGTTTGGACTGAAAGGGACAGAGTTCAAAACCAAAAGAGGCTTTTGACCTCAGACTTTGCTCAGTTATGAGGCAGGCTGAGAAAACTGTGTCTGAAAATATGGGTCATTTATTAAGGAAAAGGAATAATGACTCAGAGAATGGGGCTTACACTCAGAGAGGGAAAGAGACACACCCAATCTCTTCCAGGGAGTAGAAATGGCCCTAATCCAGGAACCAGGCAAATATGCCTGGCTGGATTTCAGATTGTGAGACCATTTTTTTAACAGGTGTGGCAATTGTAGTTACCCCGCTATCCTATAGTGGGAGTGAGGGGCAGATAACCCCTCATAGAAGATCTTCAGATCAAGAGGAAGCTAGCTCGAGGAGCTGCACCTGCAGAGCTGTGGCCATACCTGGACTGATTTAACAAGCTCCTGGCCCATGAGCTGATGCTGCAATGGGCTGAGGCTTTGGGGGTCTTGGGATGAGTGTGTTTTGTACGTGGAAGGGATGAGAATTGCTGTTTGCAGAGGGTGGACTGTGCTGGGGAGTCTCTGCAAAATGGGTGCAGTAACACCTTCCATCCCGCGTTCTCTTTGTGCTACTCCCTACGTGTAGCTGAACCATCACTTTTTACCCCCTTGAATCCCAGGGGCCCTGAGACTGCTTTGTGCAATAGAATATGGTGGAAATGATGTCAGGCCAGTTCTGGGCACCGCTCTTACCTGGCCTGATAGCACTCTCTTCCTGCCTCTTGGAATCCAGCTGCCATGTAAGACATGATGACACCCAGAAGCCTGACCACAGGAGGAGGCCATGTGTGGGTACATTGGTCAGTGGCCTAGATGAACTCCAGCCAACAGCTCATTTCAATGGCCACCAAGGCTGTGTGCCATCTTCAATGGCCAGCCCAGCTGACCATTTGGAAGACTCTAGCTCCACTCACCCTTGACTGCAGCTGCATGAGACCCACACAAGAACTGCCACACCAAGCCCAGTTGTACCACAGAACAATAGAAGATAACAAAATGCTGTGAAATTAGAAAGTGCTCAATAAACGGTAGCTGAGGTTACAACTCTTTGTGATGATGAGGTTTTTGCCTGCTCAGCATGAATTCCTCCTTCTTCCAGGAATAGGATGCCAGGGTTCCTTTGAGAAACCACCCAGCCCCCATTCCCAGCCCATGTGTTTCTAATGAACTGTTGCCCCCAGCACCAGGGTTGACCCACGCATGGTCAATAAGGCTATTCCATTTCCCTGGCAGCAATGATTGGATTGTCATTGGAAATGTGGATCAGAACAGAGAGACAATTCTAGGACTTTGATAGGGACTATTGAGAAAAAGAGGGTCACTTTATTTTTTTTGAATGTGGTTTCAGCTGCAGGGACAGAGACCCTAAATATCTGGGGCTAAAACACCCTCATGGTGGATTTGTCTGACTTGGTTTAACAGTTCTGCTCCATGAAGCCTTCAAGGCCAGGTTCTTCCCATCTTCTTGCTCAGCCATCCCCAGGATGCAGCTCTTGTCCATGTGTCCACAACAGTTCATTGCCTCTTCTGCTTTCCAGACAGTGGGAAGCCTGTGACCCAGAAGTTTCCCACATCATTTCTGCTCATTTCCTAGTGGTCAGAGCCTTATCCTATATTCAAATCAGTCAGCATTTAGGTAAGAACCAGAGAGCACATTCTAGTTGTGGGCAGGATATAGAAACTTCAAGTGACAGTGCTGGTTGGCTTTTAACAATGGGAATTCATTAACTTACAAGCTTACAGTTTTGAGCCTGTGAGAATGTCCAAATCAAGGAGGCATCATCAGGTGATGAATGCCTGAAGACCAGCTGCCAGCGATCCTGGGCTCCTTTGTCTCATGGCAAGGCACATGGCGTCATCTGCTGGTCTTACCCTTCTCTTTTGTTGCTTTCAGCTTCTTGCCTCCATGGCCTTTCTCTCTCTGTATTCATCCCATTTATAAAAAACTCTAAAAAGAGGATTAAGACCCACCCTGGCCCATGCCCTAACTGAAGTAACCTCATGAAAACCTACTTACAATTGGTTTATACCCACAGAATGGATTAGCTTTAAGAACATGATATTCTGGAGATAAATACCATTTCAAACATACTACAAAGTAAAACAAAAATCTGTATCTGAAGAGACAAATACAACCATCAGGATCAGGCTCAGGTATGGCAGAGATTTTGGAATTATTAGAAATGTAAAATAACTATGATTAATATATTAAGGGACCTAGTGAAAAAAGTAGGTAACCCGCAAGAACAGATGGGTATTGTAAGCACAGAGGTATAAACTCTAAGAAAGACAAAAAAGGAAAAACAAGAAATGAAAAAACACTAACAGAGGTGAAGAATGTCCTTGATGGGCTAATCAGTAGACAAGACACAGCTGAGGAAAGAATAAGTGAGTTTGAAGAATTCAATAGACATTTCCCAAACTGAAATAGAGAGAAAAAAGAACGAGAAAAAAAAACAAAAAACAATAGAACAGAATATCCAAGAAGTGTGGGACAATTTCAAAGGGTATAATGTACGTTATTTGACTACCAGAGGGAGAAGAAAGAGAGAATGGAATAGAAGAAACATTTGAAGTACAAAATGTGAGAATTTTCCTAAATTACTGACATTAAACCACAGATCCAGGCAAATCAGAACACCAAGCAGGTAAACACCAAAGATTAAAATAAATAAATAAATAAAATAAAATAAAATAAAATAAAATAGAAATAAATAAATAAAATAAAATAAAATCTACACATAATATATTATATTAAAACTGCAGAAATCCAAAGACGAAGAGAATATCTTGAAAGAAGCCAGAGGAATAAAATTGCCTCATTTACAGAGGAACAGGGAATAAGAATTGCAAAAGACTTTTCATCAGAAACCGTGCAATCATGGAGATTGTGAACTGAAATATTTAAAGTCTTGAAAGAAGGACCTAGATTTCTATATTCAGTGAAATTATCTTCCAAAAATGAAAGGAAAATTAAGACTTTCTCAGAAAAGCAAATCTGAGACAATTCATCACTAGCAGATCTGCCCTTCAAGAAATGTTAAAAGAAGTTCTTTACGGAGAAAGAAAATGATAGAGGTCAGAAACCTGGATCTATGTAAAGAGACAAAAGAAAGTATTGGACATGATGAATTCCAACTAAATTGATTAAAATAGATATGATTTATTCAAAGCAAAAACTATACCATTGTCTTGAGAATGAAAAAACTGCATGTAAGTATAATATATAAAATAATAGAAATCATACAAAGAATGTTCAAAGATCACAATGGAATTAAACTATAAATTAATAAGTTAAAAATTCCCAAAATATTTGGAATTTAAATAACACACTTCTAAATAACACGTGGGTCAAAGAAATCTCAAGAGAAAATTTTAAAATATTTTGAACTAAGTGAAAATGAAAATACAACCAATC
>JAQZBX010013355.1:0-39976 GCA_029593785.1 Cabassous unicinctus | reverse complement strand
TCTCCTCCTCCTCCTCCTCCTCCTACTTCTTCTTCTTTAACTTCCCCCTCTCTGCCTCCCATTGGAGCCTTGCAATGCCCAGGAATTTCTCCAAATGCTGTGTGTCCCAGAAACAGGCAAACTCTAGCTCATTCAAAGGATGCCAGAATTCAGTACTCGCTGTTTGTCGCAGTTTTGCCAAAAATAAATAAATAAATCATAGAAAACACCTTGTAGTTTGAACTAAATTCTGGAAATACATTCAGATGTATTTTTGTCCTTTTTATTGAGATTCTACCTGAAACACAGATGCCCTTCTCTTTTCACATTCTTGACAGTTTTATGTACATTTTTTTCTCTGAAATTTCTTGATTACTTTGTTTAAACATGCTGTGATGAAAAGAATGTGGGTTTTGAATCGGGATGTCTGCCTTCTAGTTCCAGCTTTGCTCCTGTGAGCTGGCAGGCCAGGAGGATGCCACTCACCCTCTGTGAGCCTCAGTTTCTTCATCAATAAACAGAGGCCTTGCCAAGCTTACAAGATTTCTGTGATGACGTACATAAAAGAGCTTTGAAAAGGTATGACGATACCTTTGTTTTTAATTCCTAAACTGTGTCATTCTCATTTCCTTTCTCTCATGTCCTTCTCTTTTCTTTCTTCAAAACTGGCATTTAAAAACTATTGCTGTTAAAATGAGTACTTGCCTTTTAAAAATCTTCAAGTTGCTAAGCAGCATCAACCCCCCTCCCCTTTTATGCAGCCTGGTTGCCATAGTATCATCTGAACATGGTAACAAGAAGCAAAGAGCAGTCATTTTTTTCGCTAAGTAGCGTTGGGCATACAGATAAACATGCTGAAATATTTCCTTACAACCCATCTCCAAGAGGGGGGACACTGCTCTGCGTGACACAACCCAGTTTTTTTTCTCAGTCACTACCTTGCTTTTCGGTTCACGCATAGCTGCTCACACCTGTAGCTCCTTCGATGTCACACCGCCTCTTCCTAAAAAGGCTTTTAAAGGGATGTGGCTGCTACTCCCTTATTTGTAGCTTTTTCAGGCTAAATGCAGGCTCAGACCCTTCTCAGATAGTTGATACACACAGAACATTGAGCGTGAATCAGGACTGTGACTAACAGTACTAGTGCCGTAGCAGGTTTGGGGAAGATAAATAAACATCATCAAAGTGACATTAAAGAGTGCTCTTAAAAAATGGAGAAGACCAAGAAAGAACCTAATCGCAATCTAGCATGTATCTGAGAAATATAAAACCAAGATGCCAGTAGCTCCCCTCAAAGCTCACAAGGTTAGGTGCTTGATTACCAAAAATATAAACTGAAACACAGAGCAGGAAGAGACTTCTCCTGTTTGGCCCATGTGGTCCTGTGTGTTCAAGTTTCCAGAGCCAGGATGCACAGGCACAGTTTGGTTGTTAAAACACTGACGTATTTCTCTACTGGTTGGTGCTTCACCTAGCTCCCAGAGGGCCCTCTTGCTGCCCAAGTCACCCGTGCTGCACCTCCAGGACCCTCCAGTCCCCCCCCCCCCGCCCCAATAATCAAATATCTAAGGGGTTCCAGCAAGGGGCCTCCAAGAGACCAGCATCTGTTCTGATTGATCATGTCCCTATCATCCTTGCTGTTAAATATTTTAAATATCAGCTCTGAAGGCTGCCCTCAATTACCCCGAAGCTTTTTCTCAATAATTTAAGTCAAAGTTTTCCTGAGGAAGTGAAGATTCACCCTCTTCCAAGTGAGGCATCAGGGCAATGTGCCACCCTTTGTGGAAAAACCTGCCTGTGCCCAGCCTCCATTGGACAGACATCCACTTTGAACTGGTGTTGCAGGAGTTCAAGATGAACGAGCATTGTCACCAGCACTGTTCTGCTTGGCAGCCCCCGTGACAATGACACACATTTGCTAGACAGCTGTTAAAACGAGAAGCAAAGTCTATGGCTTCCACGGCGCTGTTTGTTGATCCCCTGAGCTGATTCCCTCCATCTAAAACACCTACGGCTCAGAGGGACTTTGAGTGGGCTTTTCAGGCCAAGGCACGGCTATCCCCAGGCTCGTTCAAACAAATCAACTTCTACCTCAGAGTGGAAGGAACTGTCCTTCCACTGGTTTTCCAGGGCCATTCTGATTCTGTTTTTGAAGGCCTCTGCGCTCCCTCCACCACCCTGGCAATCATTTCAGAGTTAATAACATGTCTTGTCAGAGGAGTCTTGGAACCCGGGAAGGGAGGAGAGATGATTTCTCAGTCTTTGCCTCAGCCCAACATGAGCCTCAGGCATCACAGTCAGACGGTTTCCATCCGGCATCTCTCAGAAAGAGATTCTGCCACGCCACTCACTTACTCAGCCTGGGGCTTGCTGATCCTTGCTCTAGGAAACTGTTCTGTGATGCCTAGGGAATGTGTTGTTAAGGCCCATTTTCCTTTTGCTTTACCTTCAGTGGAAGCAGAATTTGGTTGCCAGAATGCCCTGTAAATGAGTCCTTGTGCATCCAGCTTTCTTGGCTCTCTCCACATCTTCTTTTTTCTCAAGTCATTGGTCTCAAATGAGAAATGATCCCAATATAACATATCTGAGTAGCACCGGCAACACAGTGTTTCCTCTAATGCTTGTCTTTATTGACTCTCAGTTCCTTTATCTATGGTCATGTCTGTACTATATAAAAAGGTGTGTTTCCCACGAAGAACTCCCTTCTTTGCAGATTTTACGGACTTCTTCATAGTCACCTAACTTGGCTGTGTCCAGAAGGCCATTTTAGAGCTTCGTGGGACTTCAGGTGTTTTCTTGGCCAAATTATCTTTTGACTAGGTTCCAAAGGTATTCTGGTAAAAGTTTTATAGCCAGTCTCTGAGAAAAGTGGCAGCAGCAGCGCTGATTCATAACATTTGCCAATTTCTGTGGTATAAACACTCTCACAATGGTCAATCCAAGGTACCCACATGAAGTGACCCAATGCAGAGTTAGCTGAAAAGAAATGTGCACAACTGCTCTTGCAAGCCGGTGCAAGCTGCCTCTAACACACCCCTGGAGTGATCCTATCTTCAGAGGATTATGACTGTTGATATTTTTTATATTCCTTTCTATGTCTTGTTTCCATCTAACATTTAATTCTGTCAGACATATCAATACTTTATGCTGGTAGTTTCCAAACTCTTTTTTTGTTCAATGACCTTAATGTTTGAATGTATCAATGAACTACCTAAAAGCAACACTGACCTGATTGGGAGATTTGGGAGGGTTTTAGGCACCACATTCCTAGAGCTCCAGAGAACAATGGAAATCACAGCTTTAGTGCCCCCCTGCCCCATTTTTGGATGACCCAAAACAAGTAGAATTATATGGAACATATGACATAGCTCTTGACACATGATTGTTTTCTTGAAATCTTTAGAATAAATTGAAATGAGCAATGGAGCAGTTTGTAAAACCCACTGCTCTTGGCCAGAAGGGGCTCTCAGGAGCTCTATTAATCAACAGACCCATAAAGACCTCATAGGTGCTGGAGGACAGGCATTGCAGTGGGAGTCCTTGCTCTACCAGGATGCCTAATATAAATGTCTGTCTGCAGCTCTGAATGTTCTCTGGCTTCAGCTGTCTACCAAAAACTGAGAGCTATGAGTCACACCACTTTAACTGGCTTGCAGGTTTTCAGTCCTGCTATTTTTCTTAGTCAATACCTTTCTCTGTCTCTTGTTTTCTCTCTGTTTGGCACATAGTTATTTCATGTTAGTTCAGATAGCCCTAAAAGTTTCTTTTATATATTTCACTTCCAACAGAGTGCTTCCATTTTTATTAATCTGCTTTATGATGTAAATCATAGTTTAATGGAGATGCACTCTTCTTAATCTTAATGGACTCATGATTTCATTGGATGAGTTAGTTTCATTTTGATTGGAGAATACACTTTAGAGTTTCCTGAGCAATCAAGTTATAAATAAAGAAATAAAACAAAAATTCTGAAGTGGGAATGGAATCTATGAAGACAGAAGAGAAAATAGAAGTCATGGTTCTCCCTTTCTGTGAACCCTTCTTATCTCTCAGAGACCATCACTGCATTGTAAGATTGAAAGCATCTTTTATTTCTAATTCCTCATGCCCATACTCTTGGTTCTGAAAGGAATAGTAATGGGGAAATATAAATACTCCATACTGTCTTCAGGCTAGTGGTAACAGAAGCAGTAATTTTGTCTCCCGTGCTGTTGGAAGACATACAAGTGCAAAAGCTTAAAAGGCTTTAACCTTAAACTAGAGGTATGAAGTAAGATTTCAGACATCAAACTGGGTTAGGGAATAAGTTTAGTCTAGAGGAATGGGGCAGGTACACAACTCTTTTCTCAATGGATGGCCCTCTAAGATCACACATGGGGGTCCGCCAGGAATGACAATGACCAGCTTCATCCACATCCCCACCTTCAGGGAATTACTAGACTTCTCCATTTATATATCTTAAAATGTTTCACATTGATCATATCCAAAAGAGAACTACTCAAACCAAAGTTTTCTTCCATGTTCAATATCTCTGTTGTTAGTACTATTCACAAAGTCATCCAGACCACAAACCTGGGAGTCCTGTTTGACCTTTTCCCTTTTCCTTCTCTCCACTCAGTTGCCAAATCCTACCAACTGCCTTTTCAAGGTCTCACATTTCTATCTCTTTCTTTCCATTTACAACACCATTGCCCTAATTCAGGCTCTTTTCATTGTTGTCCAGTGTGGAATAATGTTTTATTCATAGGAAATTTTCCGTAACTGTTATTTAAATCATCAGGTAAAACCCCCCCTCCCCTAACTTGCCCCTTCTCATCATATGTGCTTTCCTTCTCTCAATTACACTCCATACTCCTGTGAAAGTTCTAAAGCCCCCAGCAGATCATGCTGCTCTTTAGGATCATAGCATTCCACTCTCCATGTTCCCCCTACTTGGCTCGTCCCTCCTTCGAGGTCCCACACACCCTTCAATCCAGGCACACAAATCTGAGCACCATTCTGCCAAGACCTTTCATAGCACTCTGCTGCATGCACTGGACTTTGCTGCCCCAGCATCACTCCCAACCCAGACTCAGCCTAACCAAGTTCCTGAGACAACCTGATCCATTCCATGGATATACTTTAGGATCACATTTCTACCAGCAAGTGGGATATTATGAGTGTTTTTCACCTCAGCCTTGTTCCAGATGATCTCTTTCCCCCTTATACAACCTCCCTGCTTTACAGGAGCTGCAAAACCTGGACACTAATTCGCCAACAGCCTTGCCAGAGGTTTCCAGCTTAGACTCTGTCAATGAGAAAATCTCAAGTGAGACTAAGAGCTAGAAGAGACGTAGACATCAACATTGTCTTCAGCAGCAATAAGCAGGCTTTTAGGCTTTCACAGATGGCAAACAGGATATTTTTTTATTGTGGTGACATATATAAATATATATATATTTTTAAAATGCCATTTTAACTATTTTACATGTTCAATGCAGTGACATCAATTACATTCACAGTGTTGTGCTACCATCACCACTATCCATTACCAAAACTTTTTTTACCACAGGAAACAGAAACCCTGTACCCACTGAGCAATAACTCCCCATTCCCTCCTCCCCCAGCCCTGGGTAACCTCTAATCCAGGGGTTCTTAACCAGGGGTCCACAGACTCCAAGGGGTCCGTGGAAAGATTTTAGGGGGTCCATGAACTTGAATTGAAAAAAATCAACTTATTATCTTTATTTTCTCTGACCTCTAACTGAAATCTAGCATTTCCTTCACTTATGAATGTATGCAATAAATTACAGCAGTATTCCATGGTTTTTACCTCACTGGCAAAGGGGTCTGTGGAACAAAAAAGGTTAAGAACCCCTGCTCTAATCCACTTTCTGTCTCTATGAATTTCCTTAGTCTAAGTGTTTCATATAATACAATATTTATCCTCTTGTATCTGGCTTATTTCACTCAGTATAATGTCTTCAAGGTTTACCCATATTATAGTATATATCAGAATCCATCCCTCTTTATGGCTGAATGTTATACCATTGTGTGTCTATACCACAGTTTGTTTATCCATTCATCTGTTGATGGACACATAGGTTATTTTCATATTTTGGTCATTGTGAGTAATCCTGCTGAGAACATCAGTGTCATATGTGATATTTTGACCATGGCTTCCAGGAGACCTTTACAAACTACCGGTATCGCTGCAAGCATCACTGATTAACATTTCCCACAATTCCTACACTTCCAATTTCTGAAATTCTAAAAGCAGCTTTTGCTGACCTTTGTTCCCTAGCCTTCCAAAAGTTTTTTAAGTCTTTAACTCCCTACGTTAAATCTTTCTTCCTGGAAATACATGAAAGGATTTCTATTTTCCTGACCAAACCTTAACTAACACAACTCAGGTAACCAATGTTATAGAAATAAGTTTAAGCCAAACCTCAACTTCAAGCTCAGCCTTTTTTGGCCCATCTGTGTTTTCAAAATCTATAGAATTCCACATCCACTTCAGTTCCTGAGTTGTATACTATATGCTTTGTGAGAATTAAACCCCAGTGGTGGATCCCAGCCCATTTGGCTGAGATCCTAAATTTTGTTGGCCTGTCATATACAGGAACTCAACTCTGTCCCTTGTGCTTTCAACCTCTTGAAATAGTGCTCCACAGCAGACAACCTCTCTGAAATCAAAGTGCTGCCATCATCCAACTTTGATCCAAATGTCACCACTGCCTAGACATTTCTGTTCTGATTCTTTACTCATGTTTTGGCTCCAAACTGCATTTGGCTCTAATCGATGTTGATTAACCATTGAATTCCTGCCCCACCTGTCCTGGTAACAAGTCATACAACCAAATTTGCTTCTGTGGCCTGGATCCTACATCAATTCTGTGTTGCCTGGTTTCTTTCTTTTTACTGAGAGTCTAGTCTTGAAATCCCAGCATGCCTCTCAGTTGAGCCTGCCATGGTTATAACATTAAGCTAATAACATATCAATTGTTTAAAAGCATAGCAATTTTCTCTATCATTTCATTTCAAGTCCTGGTTGTAGAGAATTGCAAGTTGGGGTATGATTTATGATACACATGGACAAAAGAAAGTCACCGAGGTCATAATGAATACAAGTTATATTATTTAACTATACCCTGGGCAGAACTGCTCATGATCGATCTCCAGATTCTTGAAGTTACCTGTCCTTTTTTTCCCTACATATTACATCTGATAACTTGTTTTACTTTTTCCTTATATACACTATTTCCAAGGGCTTATTCAGTGTCCCAAACAATCTTTTTCCATATTTCAGGGATCAGAACATACGAATATACTCTGCTTTTGAATCAGCCCTCTGTAGTTTTGATGTAATACTAAAAGAGTTCTTTCTTCTCTCTGGCACTCTCTCTGCTTTTCCTCTCTGGAAAATTTTTGTAACCACATGAGTACATTTAGTACTACAGACTCTTCTTTAAGAGGTAATTTATGGAAAACCAATCCATGTGCATTACGAGTGCCAATGTTATAAGTTTGCATAATCATATAATTTCAGAATTTGTTTCAGCCAGAAAGTAGAAAAATCAATCTTGGTATGCCTGCACAGTCCTCGCAACCATGTTCAGAAGGGAGTACTTGAAGCAAAAAAAAAAAAAAAAATCCAAAAAAATATAAAAAACACAGCAGCAATTGTTTTATCTGCCTATAGTTTTAATATTTGCATATAGAAATAATTTCTGCTAAAAATTAGATCTGGCCATGGTACCTATTATTTGAAAATTTTAAAAGAGGTTCCACCCACCTATCTCATTGTTCTGCAGCATGAGTCATGGACACTGCACTGCCACAAAAGGAAGCTTCTAACACATTTGCTCATAGACCTGCTGGCTGGACAGATCGGGCTTTCAGATCTGTCATGCTTGAGACTTCTAACAATGATGTGTCCCTTCATAGCCACAATGGCAATGTGATGACTCCATTCCTGATGTCTTCACCCCAGGGCTTCATCCTTTTCCCCTCTTTCATGCCATCAAGCCTTGCTTCTGTCAGATTCCAAACTCCAATTGTCTGCTTTCAACGGGGGTTTCCATGACAACTTCTGTTTGTGGCATTATTGACTCCATCACTCCAATTCATCTCTCCTTTGTGGCTCTGAGCTCTTTTTTCCATGTTGGACCCAAACATTCCTGGTTCCCTCTCCAAGCCGTCTGTTTTTATATTGTGCTCGGGCTTTGATCCCAGCCCCTCTGGGTTCAACTTTCATTTACAAAAGTTTTGTTCTCGAATAAACCAGAGGGAATGAAAATCACAGTCATATTTTTTAACTCCACCCTATCACAGACACCTGGGTCAGATCAAGGATCTCTTGCCTTTTAGAAGTGATGGGCATTCATTTTCTGCCCTGGGAAATAAAGGTTAAGTAGGAAAGAATCTAGGGAAATCCCCTTTCCCACAAGAGAACGTATACATATACGGTGATGACCTTTCAACATAATCCCACATGCTTAACCAATTGAAAACTCATTTAAGATCATAAAGGTATTTTTTTTCAGGTGCATCCCCTTGGAAGGGAAACCAAATCCTTTCAGTCATTCACTTCTTATTATAAAATGACTTCATCACCCAATGGAAAATCGGCAGCCATGAAGAAAGGTAGGAGATGGAGGAGAGGGGGGATCATTTTTAAGGGTGGAATACTGAATGAGATGAAGGGTGATGATCTCGTAGGGAGACCTTCCAAAATCAAAGATCTTAGAGTCTGATATATGGAATTTAAATCCTTTTCCTGTAGTATTCCTAGAGGAATAGCAGACATATGAATGCAGATCTATCACATACTACCTAGAGCACAGACTTTAATGTTTCCTCAAACATTCTTTCACTATATATTATATAACGGGCTCATTAGGAATCATTCTCATGCAGTTATGTTGGTTGCCTTACCATCCACAGTGAGTGACAAACATAAAGGGAAAAGTAGGCACGTGGACTATATGGTTACATAATCTCTTGGGGCCTAAGTTTACCCAGTAAAGAGGGAATAAAGTATTTACCTCATAGGGTCATGAAGATTAAATAAGATAAAGTTTGTAATGTATCTGGTAGAGTGTTTAGCCAAATTTAAATAATGGGTATTTTTTAAGACATATTGGGGGGAAAAATGAAGACATTTTTAGTTTTCTAGAAGTTTGTCAATACCCATCCAAAAATCCACCCAATAAAAATTGAGTGACTAATATGTGACAGCCTGTGTAAAATGTGATACAATTTCCTTTTATGGATTTCAGTTGAGTCTGTGCTTTCGACTTATTCTGAGATCATGTAAACAGAGTCACCTTTATTAGACTCATGGTATTTGTGCTCTTTTTGGCTGGATTTGAAATTCTATGTTTGCTTACTGTATTTAAAAAACCAGTTGTGATTCATTGGTAGTCCAATTTGTCTTGCAAGCCTTCATTCCCATTCATTTCAAGGCAAACAATATTTATGCATCACTCCCTGTGTGCAGAGGGCAGTGTTAGTCACTGGGAGGCAAGAGTGGTTCAAGGAAGAATGAATCGTTGCTCTGTTTCCAGGAACAGTAAATATGGCTGATAGCCAAAGCATGGGGCAAATGGCTAATAGAATATGATGGAGTGAGTGCAATGAGCAAGCGATGTAAGAACTGTGGAGCGAGGGGTTCATTCTGCCTGGGAGAATCAAGAACGGGTGGACAAGGTGGCATTTATCCAAGGCCTTGAAGAATGAGCAGGATTAGACCTAGGAAGATGGGAAGGAAGGGAGACCTGTGTATGCAAAGGCATAGAGATGAATAAGCAGCTTGGTTGCCATATTCAGGGGAACAGTGAATTTGGCTAAAGTTATAGCTTTGGAAGCACAGAATCACTTAGTTTTATAGCTGGAAGGGACACTAGAATCCATTCCATTCATTTCAATGGCATGTTAAAGAGAATTATGGGAGATATGTTTAGAAAATCATGTTTGAGCAATTCGTGAAGGGTCTGAAATGTCTTGTGAAATGTCTGGCGTAGTAAGACTTAATGTATTTGCAGCTTTTATGCCTGTTTTTGGTCTTTCTATAGCAGGGGTTCTCAAACCTAGAGAAATTCCTGGAGGACTTGTTAAAACAGATTGCTGCCCTCCATGCCCAGAGTTTCTGTTTCAGTCGATCTGGATGGGGCCTGAAAATCTGCATTTCTCATGGGAAGCCAGAGAATGCTGATGCTGCTGGCCCAGAGACCACACTTTGGCACTCAACTCTGGCTGCCCATTAGAATCACCTGAGGAAATTTGTAAAAAGCTCTAAGACCTGCACCCCACTCCAAGACAACTGACCCAGAAGCGCTGAGGATGGGAAATCAGTGTAGGCAAGTTTTTAAAGATCCCATTTGGGACCTTAGGTCCGCACTTTTCAATATTTCCTGTGCATATGAATCACTGAGACTCTTACTGAAAAGCAGATTCCTTTTGGGTAGGTGGTGGATTCCATCTCCGGACCCTGTTTTAAAGGTGTCTAAGAAAGAAGTGCATGGAGGGAGAAGCACTTCGGGTTGGTCAGCAGCTGAGGTGACCTGAGACTGGAGTCTGGGCAATGCTGCCCGGTCACAGCTCGAGCCACGCGGGGGAGCGTGCGGCCATAGCCCAGCCCCACAGCGTCCATCTGAAGCCTGGTGGCCGCACCCACTGCAGTGCTTGGAGCCCCGCCCCTCACGCTGCCCTTCTCGCAGCTCTTCCTGACGTGCCCCTATGCTCCGCTAGCCCACCCTCTCTGGGCAGCTTGCTTTTTTTACACAGATTACTCTTTGCTATAAGCATAATTCCCAATGAGAGAATAAGAAGCTTTTGGCATATCTATTAATCATGAAAGAGATTGAAAGCTGGGATGAGGAAAGGGAGAAAGAGGCGTAGATGCTAAGTGGAAAATGCCTGTTTGAAACGAAGACTTCTGACAGGTTCCCCTGTAGGACCTGCACTACTCTCCATGACCTTAAATGCCTTTTCCCTTATGTGCGTGCGTGCATGTGCGTGTGTGTGTCAGGGGGTAGGAGGCAAGGGACAGGGGGATTTTTTTCCCTAATGATGGCTTGAAGTACTCTTGGCTAGAAAACTATACTCAGAGAAATAAAATGAAAACATTCCAAGGATGTAGGGTGGATCTTCTTTCCTTACTACTTTGGGTAGATCAACTCTAGGACACCCAAATTATTTCAATTAAAGGAAGATATCAGAGAACAAGCTGCACTGTGCTGTGACTGAACAAAGAAAGAAAACAGTAATTGTTTTACTAAGCTGTGTTTATATTAACAAAGGCCTCTGGAAAGGTTTAGTCCTTGAAATTCTTCTCCACGGGACCTTGCAACATTACCACTAGGAGTGGGAATTGATCATTTATTTACTGATTCTATGTGGGTGAGGAAATTTCTGCAAGGGTTCCAAGAGCAGCTTCCAAACGGACAGGGATATAGATATATGCAAAGGTTGCAGAAATTCAGGCCAATTGTGATATTCTGCAAAACTCATGAACTTGTGTCACTCTCTCAATTAGTTTTGTTCCTCATCTGTGAGTACTGACATGAAAGCTACTTGGAGCCCTTGCAGGTTGGCAGAGCATCTTAAAATACTCTCCTAAAGAGGCAGTGCTATAAATTCAAAACAGACTTCCGAAATAAACTCACCAGGCCAGCACTCTGGAGCGTAGAGAGCCAGGTCCCCGTTCCCAGTTCTTCTGGGTGTTTGAAACTTCAGAACCCTCGACTGATAGAATCCTCCTCTGTGAGCCTGCTTCTCCTGGGAGGAATCGCCTGGAACTCACTTGAGATTTCGACCATTCCAGATGCAAGCTTTCATGAGCCCTACACACTACCCTCCTCTGTTAGTCATTATCAGCCTTCCCCTTTGTGGTGGAGGGAGTGAGATATACTTGGTGTGCGAGCGAATAAGTGGCCGTGAGAAGGCCAAGAATTAGACATACGAAGTTAGATCAGGACTTTCATCTCGGAAGTTGCTAGGGATGGACGTAATGACATCTGCTGGTATACAATTCTCTAAGAACTCAATCCAAGTTCTGTCCTGTTTGCCTCAGCCGTTTCTGCCACCGGAGCAAACTTTCATGTTTTGGAGCATAAGTACTGATCATCTGTTGTGCTTTAAAGTGGGAGTTTTTTTTTTTTAAGGAGCTAATTTGGTTGTGCAATACCATAGAGAGGAGCCACTTGTAAATTATATTTAGGTGTGTATATATTCTTCCACTTGTGGCAATGATGAATCATATCTATCTCCAGTTTATTATGTAACTCCACACTTACAAGAAGGGCCCCAGGCCCCTGCCACACAGGAGGGGCTTCCACCCAGTATCTACACTCCCCCCAGAAAAAGGGTCTCTGCTCTTTTCCTCCCACCATCGGGCCTTTCTGTGGGAACAAGAGTAGAGTGACCAACTTGTTCCAATTTGCCTGGGACATTCCCAGTTAAAGCCCCGTGTGCCAGGAACCCCCTTACTCCTGACAAACCAGGACAGTTGGCCACAGTCTAAGGTTGTTTGCCCATTTCTGGCCTTAGGTGCTGGGTGCCACCCAGGCCTCTCAGTTCCAGCAGGAAACCAAGATCCTGTGCCCGGGAGTCAGGAGACAGGTTTGGGGGTGCAGTGATATCTGCTCTGGTCATGGAAAGGAGGACGTTCTCACCTGCACGTGGACGGATTGGCAGGTGTTCAGGAGTCCGGCAGTGTGAGAGATGAGGACTCCCTAGACAAAAGGTTCTGATTCTATTACATTGCAGCACCGTATCTCAAAGGCCTCAGGTAAGTTTCAATTTGTCCTTTTAGAAGTCTGAAGGGTCTCAAGAAGTTTCAAAATTATGTTTCAACCTACAGAGCTCTCAACCATGTATCTCAAGCCAGTTGGCCGTATCTGTAAATTTATGTAAATTGGTTTAGCTTATACTGCCAAGCATAGCTATTGTGAATCTCTCCCAAAGGACCCAAGTAGGTTGACTCAAATGGCCAAATCAGTATGATCTATCAGCTCTGGTTGGATTGGCGTTGTCAGATTTTAAACAGAGCTATAAGGGGGGATCTTAGGATTTCTGACAGTGAGTGCTAATCCTGACTGTGAGTCCCTGCACAAGGGGCATACCCAGTATATGAGTTAATATTCATTTTCTCTTTAATGGAGCTGCACTTGATCTGAAAACTTTTAGCTCCAGAAACTCACACTAGATATGCCCTCCCTAGTGTATACTTTTCAGATACACACTGACTTGTGTAACTGGAATTCAGGCTATTCTTAAAGATACTAAATCTCATTTTAGAAAAGTAGAAGTAGTGCAGATATGTCAGTATGAAGTGGGGGGAGGGAATCTGGAAGTGGCCCCAGACTGGAGCTGTGGATCCTATTTCTATTCCCAATAATTCTGCCGGTTGAGACCTTCTAGGAGCTTAGACTTAGGATCAGAAACAAAGAAGAAGCTGTGTATGTGCTATAATTCTGAAGGCACTCTTTCCAGAGAGGAGGTCTACTATTAACCAGAGAATGTGGCACTAGAACTTCTAGACCAGAGCAGTCTGGGGCATTGGAATGAACACACACAGACACACACACCAAAGTGGCCTATAAACAACTGGGAAAGGCAAGAAACATAATAATCAATCTCCCAATATATAGATATCTGTGCTGCTAGTTATATGGCTGAGTTAAAAATTACCCGGAACTGGGAGTAGATGTGGCTTTAGGGGTTGAGCACCTGCTTCCCACATGGGAGGTCCCAAGTTTGATCCCCGGTGCCTCCTGGAAGCAAAAACACAAACAAATAGCAAACAAATGAAAGAACCAACTGAGGGGAGCTGATGTGACTCAGTGGTTGAGCGCCGGCTTCCCATATACAAGGTCTGAAGTTCAATCCCCTGCCCCGGTACCTTGAAAAAAAAAAAATGCCCTCGAAGTCTCAGACTCTATTGTAGTCTAAAATCCGTGCTTTCAGCTATTCAGTTGGAAGAAACAGGGTGGGATGGACACCCTAACTTCTTAATATATAATAAAATGAACTGTTTTCTTGTACTCCTGGATTTCGATATTTTAACTCCAACCAGGTATTTACCTACATTTTCTCAGAAAATACTGACACCCATTTATCTTCCATAGACATATTTTATATTGTGCTGAAATGGCCAAGTTTCTTCTAGTATGACAAAAAAATCCATTCCACATTGCTGGACTCAGACCAACTGAGATTTTTCACCAAGAGCAAAAATGCCTTGTGTATGTATTAGAAACAGTTGGGAAGAGCTGGCTGTATTTTTCTGCACCAATACCGTCAAACTAATGGCCTTCCATTTGATTAGTTGACGTTGTTCTCTTTGGTGTATAGAACCAGAAGGGTCCAGCTTCAGCTGGCCTAAAAAACCTTTCCTTCCTCCTGGATTCCATACCTGAATTTACAGTTTAGATTCCTGTCCTTTCACCTGATGATTTTTGAAGACTTCTTCCTGCTCTTCATTTGTTCAATTATTCAGCAAAGATTTACTGAGAACTTACAACACGTGAGACATCATTCTGGGCATTAGAAATTCAAAGATGAATAAGGAATGGCCCTTATTTCCAAGGAGCTTGCCTTAATGTCTGGAAGAGGAGACAGATATTTTACCAGATTATATTCATATTGGCAAAGCAATCACCTTCACTTAGCATGGTCTGTGGTATACTGCCCTGTTGCACACCTCCATGGGGAGACATGGACACAATTTTTTAAATGAATGGTAACCCCTAGGGTACAATGTGATAATATCCTGGAGATGTGCAGCATGGCTGCCCTGGAAGAGGTCACAAAAACATTGCAGAGGATGATACATTTGAGTTGAGCTTTGAAATGATGAGTAGGTAGACTTAACTTAGAAGGACTTTACAACAAATGACCCAGAAAAAGGGGTAACAATATGGAACTATAAATATATAAGGCTTGAGTTCAATGGGCAAGAGGAAGTGTGTAGGAGATGAGAGGTAGTAGAAGGAGGCAGGGGCCAGTTGGGAAAGGTCATGCAGGTCATATCAAGGAATTTGAAATGCAACCAGTAAGTGCAGGAGAGACTTTTAAGGGCTTTAAATATAGTGGTGACTTGCAATTTGGAGAGTTCACGTTGGAAGTAATGTGGAAGATGGGTTTATGGAAGGAAGGAGTGAAAAAATGAGTAGGAGATCAGGTAGATAAGATAGGAGGCCGTTGAAATAGCCCAATAGAGATGTGAAGGAAATTTGAATTAGGGAAACAAAGTGGAGATTGATCCCAGACTTTAGGAGGTGAGATCCATGGGTCCAGGTGACTACACAGATGTAAGGTATAAGCAAAGGGAGTTGCTGGGGATGCCCACCCTATGGGTGAATGATAATGCATTGAACCAGGACAGAGGAGCTAGAATAAAGGGTGGTTTTGGGTATAAGGATGATGAGTTTGGTTTTTATGCATTTTAAGTTGGAAAATGGGACCACCAGGAGGACTGCAGGATTAATTCTGTAGCTGAGGAGATAGGTCTGGGCCCCAAAAGGCAAGTTAGAAACCATCCGTGTCTAGGGTTTGGTGGAAAATATTCATCAGAACTCCTAATTTCCTCCCTTCTCTCTGCTCTGATATGATCTCTGATGAGATCACTGGGAATCTATTCAGTCTTAGCTGTCAGATTGAATTCCCACTTACATGGCCCTCTACTTGATTATTGCAACTCAAGTTTCCTTCTTAAGTTTCTCTGCTCTTCTGTTTCTCTGACTGCTTCTAGTTAAATTGTTGAATAGACTTTCTCTTGGGTTCTGGTCCAGTATGATGCAGTGAAAAGATTCTAAGTCTGAATCCTCACTCTTCCACTTTTGAGCCATTGGGGCTCATGCAAATTAATTCTCTTCTCTGATCCTGTTTATTCACCTTTACAAATAACTCTATTAATAATGGCCTGAGCACGATTTGCTTTTTCAGTTTAAATGACATAAAGTATAATCATGTTTAGCATACCACATCAATAGATGCTCAACAAACATTAAATTTATTCATTCATCAATTTTGCATCTCAGAATCTATTATAGCTGGTAGAAAAACTTAGAAAGTCCGTCATATAATTCTATCAAATTAAAGGTGAGACATCTGGGCCCCAGAAAATGAAAGTGACTTGACCAAGGTTACATTGCTAGTTAGCGACATTTTCGGACTCCACATTCTAATGTTTAATACTATCCCATGGTCCTTCCTCCCTTGCAAGTTCTGAGGAATCACGGCTCCCCATCTATCACCACAGCTTGCTGGGCTTCCTGTGGGGACATAGGAAGATGAATGTGGTAATAGCTATCTATTGCTACATAACAAATTGCCACGAATGTAATGGCTCAAAACAACCCATATCTATTATCTCACAGTTTCTGCAAGTCAGAAGTCTAGGCACTGCTTAGCTGGGTCCTCTGCTCAGAGTCTCACAAGGCTGCAAGCAAGGTGTCAGCCAGGCTGTGTTCCTTGCTGGAGGCTTCGTTGGGGAAGAATTTTCTTCCAAGTTCATTTAGGTTGCTGGCAGAATTCACCTCCTTTAGCTGAAGGAATGAGGTCTCCATTTTCTTGCTGGCTGTCAGCTGGGGCCCGCTCTCAGCAACTAGAAACCACTCACAGTTCTTGCCAGCTGGCTCTCACAGGCCCTCTCTCAACACGGCAGGTAGCAAGGGAGAGTCTCACCACTCACCTAGCAAGTCTACACATACATAATCTATATAATTACAGGAGGAACATCACATTTCCTCTGCCCTTTGTCATATTCCCTTGATTAGAAGCAAGTCCAGGTCCTGCCTGTACTCAAGGGGAAGGGATCACACAGGTCATAACACCAAGGAATGGGGACTGTGGGGCCATCTCAGACTTCTGCCTCCTGCAGAAGCCATGGTGGTTTTCATTATGAGAGCAGCTAGAGCACTGTCTGGTTGACCCTCAGACTCCTCTCATCCCAGCCCGACTCACGGCACTGCTTTCAGGAGAGCTGGATCTGGAAGGGATCTGAAATGCCTGTGGAGTCTGACCCAAGGGGCCCTCAGGAGGCCCTGCCAGGCCCAAGGTCAGACCAAAAAGCTGATGCTGATAGGATAAGGGACTGTGTGTGTGTGTGTGTGTGTGTGTGTGTGTGTGTGTGTGTGTCAGGGATGGAGGAGATTCTTCTTGGGAGCGCATCAAGAGACACTGCCATTTTGGCATTTTCTGAAGTGGCTTTTTCCTGTATTGTTGGTACACTCTGTGACATGAGTCATGCTGCCTCTTTATTAAAAATCCATCTTCTCCAGCTGAGGCAAAGCAAATATTTGCCCACATCTTACTCTGGCCCAGCCTTGGGAAGTGTCTGTGCCTTCTCCATAGAGCTATCCAAACCTACCGGGTATGGCTAAAAGGAGGAAGACATTCTGCTTTTCCTTAACCCCTCTGGGTACTGAAAACCTGTGGGGAGTGGGGGAGAGAATAGTATTCTCTGCCAAGAGTGTGTCTTGCCGACCACCACTTCCAAGTATTCTTGGAACTCTGCCTTCGCCATGCTGCTTCCTTGCTCAGAGATTCTCAGTGGCTCCTCCTGGCCATATGCCTCATCGTACCCTTTAAGGTCCACAGCGTCATTTCCCACTGCTGCTCAGCACCCCTGCTCTGGCTAGGCAGGCACACACCTGAGCAATGCCAGCTACCGAATATCTACTCATATAGTTCTACTGTCCCCTCTACTCCCCAGAGTCCCCCCTTATACTCTTATTCATCAAAAGCACCTTAAGCCTTACTGCCTCCCTGACCTCCTGTGAGCATTAATCTGCCCCAACTTTGACCTCTCATACCATTTGCTAACTGAACCTAAGTGCCTATTTTAGGCAATCTATTGTGTTCTGTGTTACATTATCGTTTAATTATTTCATTGGAATGTGCCTTGTTTCTCTGGTGAGATTACAAATCTCTTGAATTCAGGATCTACATTTTTCAATTTTTTCTGTCTCTCTCTCTCCCCACCACCCTTTCTTTTTCATGGTGGTTAAAATTAGGATTTGGGGGCTAGACACATCTGTATTTCAGTCTCAGCTCCACCACTTTCTACCTGTGTGAAACCTCAATGATAGTCATTTTTCTCATGTTTAAATGAAAATAACAACTACCTCATATTGTTATTGAGAGAAGTCAATGAAGTCACATCAGGGAAGAAATAAGTGTCTATATATTCCTGGCACATAGTAGGTGTTCAATTAATAAAAGTTATTTTAGGATCCTTAATTGTGCATTAGTGACCACTTCTGTTCAATCCAGCAAGAAATAGTTGAGCACCTTCCACGAGCCCAGCATTGTGCTTAGGTGATGGGGAAACATCTAGAGCAAAGCAATCATGCTCTTATGGGCAGGAGAGGCTACTGAAATTGCAAGAAATCTGCAGACTGTGTGACCCAAAGCTATAAAATAGATTCAAATAGATCGCCATTGTTTCAAAAAAATTTGAGAATTCCTCACAATGATTTCATTAAAAGAAAACCCAACAAACAAAAAAACAGCCCTTTCAATCTGCAGTGTCTGCCCACGTGGCGTGTGGATGAGAGCGACACAGGGCTCCCGGCTACTGGCTGATACACACTTTTCCTGCTCCATGAAACCCCTGTCAACAGACGATGGGGGTGGGGCTGCCTCTGAAGAGCAGGTGACCAGATGGTGCTGTTCGGGTGAGCTACTACTGGGAGGAAAGATGGAGGTCTTCCCTTTCTGTCACGGATGGGGAAGGGAGGGGAAGGGAGGGGGAGCTGCTTCACATTCAGCACCCTCATCTCTCTCATCCAAGCTCTTCACCCCTCCTGACATATGCTCTTCAGGCTTGTCAGAGAGACTGGGGACATGTCTGGTGATTCAAGTGCCTTCTAAAGCTCCTGGGAGACCCTCACGATGGGAACACTGTAGTAAGTACCTAACAAATATTTGCTGAGTAGAGTGTGCCCTTCTTTTGGATGCTGATCCCCAAACCCTATAGAGCCTGTTCCAATTGAAGGGGATCCATCATCCTGTCAAGATTCTGCTGTTCTGAAAGTTAAAAGTGAAACTCAGGAAAATTGTCTCAAAGCTGAAGTGTAAATGTTTATCCAGGATGCGTTGCCTGAATGTAAGCTTTTAGAGGAATTCAGTGCTTTCTCTGCTTGCTTTTGTGGGTGGCTCAATAAATGTGAAAACTTCAACATTAATTCCTGTCAGAGTAAGATTGCAAGTGGTAGAATTCATTGGTTTTCCCTTTTATAGAATGCAGAGTGCCTTGATTACCGAAATGAAATACCACATTAGAAAATCCCAAAGGAACATGAGATTTGTTTGAGAGGCGCCCACTGAGCCAGGAAGTCTAGTGCCCTGTTATTGCAGAGGAGAAATCGAATGCTTCAGAGGAAAGAGAAAACGTCCCATCGTGTGTCTGATCAACTGAGCGTCCCAGACATGTCTCCCTGGCATTCGGTGATGCTCTGTTTTACTGCCCTTGTCTTTGCTATTACTATTTCCACTACTGTCAGTTTGTGCCATAAACTAACTTTCCAAGCTCCTTTGAAAAGGAGATCTTACAGAATAAATGAGGACTTGGTTTTTTCTCATCTTACAAATGAAGAAGCGAAGACTAAGAGGCAGGGTCATGACTCAGAGACTTGAAACTGGGATTTGTGATTCCAGATCTCACGTGTGCCCCATTAAACCATATCTCCTAATTCCAGAAATTGTCCCGAAGGTGCTCAGAGGTGGACAGTGAGCCTTAGCTCCTTGAACCCTGCTGCCTCTGTGGCTACATGGTGGAGAAAAGCAAGAGGAAACTGCAGGGAAGACCCCAGTCCTGTGCCACTGGGGGAAAGTCAGTGTCTACTTTAGCTGCTCTCCATCCCGCGGCCAGGCCAGGCCTGGGGGATTTTGGGCAATGCTACTGACCCCCACGCAGCTACTATGTCTGATTCCTCTCTCCCTCATTCCAGACTTTCTCAAGAAGTCTCTTGTGAGCATATAATGGAAAGATAAGAGGCAAGCAAATGGCTCCATAACTCCCTGCAGGATTTAGCAATAGTAGCAGCCACTATTTATTAATCTCTTACTGTGGGCTGGCATTGTGCTAAGCATTTTACACGCATCGCTCTGCCCAGGCACTCTGCCTTATGATCCCCATTTACTAATGAGGAAGTGAGGCCTAGTGAGGTTAAATCAAGTGCCTAAGAACACACAGCCAGAAAGTAAGAGAGCCGTAGCTTGAATCCCCATCTCCTGAGTGTCGGGTCCAAACTCTCAGGCACTATGATACATCACTCGGCATGTTAAAGAAAAAGTACCCCAAAAGTCTTGTTTTTATTTGTGCCTCTTCATCCCTACATTTCTCATAAAATTTCCACTCCTTGTGTTCTCTTTCCTGTTTAATACCCTCTATTTGCCCATCACAGATGAGCTGATATGAGTTAGTTTATTCTTAAATATGACTGTTTCAGCACACGAGGTGCGGGAAGCCTATTATTACTTACAGGTTCACTCATCGCTGCCAAACACGTGGAAGCAGGCAGCCTGGATATTCTCAGGGTCGAGCCAGGTGGGAAGGGGTGGGGGGCTTGGAAAGGATGAGTGACAGGAGACTTCCTTCTGGGCCTTGGCTCTGGTGCCAGCACAGAGAACTCTGGGTTTTAAGGTATGGCATTTTGCGAGAGTGATGCATTTCAGGCCATCAGCACCTTAGCCTTGAGAGCCATCTTGGCATGACCAAAAGTGGGCTAACACTGGGATCCTGATGAGCTCCCCATGCAGTGTGCAAGCATCATCAAGGAAAAAGTATGGCAAAAAAAAAAAGTCTAAAGTCGATTTTATCTAACTCCCAGTTACAGGAAATATAGGGGTTGGAGAACCAAGGTAAATGACTCCACGGAAAGCCATCAGACCAGTCCAGAAGGGGGGGCATTCGACAGGACCACTGCTGGTCTCTTCTGTTAGTCAATGACATGAAAACAAAAATGTGGGGCCAGGAGGTGGGGAGGGACTGTTCAAGATTAAAGGAGAATAAAGAAATACAACAACCCAATGCAATTGTGGCCCTTGATTGAATCCTGCCTTGATTAAATGGACCATCAAATACATTTAAGGGAATACAGGGGAATTTTGAATATGGAACAGGTATCATATGTAGCTGGATATTAGTTTTAATTTTGTTGGGTGTAGTAAAGGTATTGTAGGAAAATGTCCTAAGTTTTCAGAAATGTTACTAAAGCCTTCAGGAGTAAAATGTCATGATGTGTAAATTTTACTTTAAATACTACATCAAAAAAATAATAAAATATGTATGGCAAAATGTCAACAATTGTTAATGCTATGTGATGGATAAATGGTATTCATTATACTCTACTATCATGACTATGATAAAGATAATAAAACGGAAAATTAAAACCTTGGTTTGGCAGTGTAAAAGCAATGTAGTGATTTATAAGACCTATTTACGGTATAATTGTCGCATGTATAATGGCTATTAGGCATATTGTGAATATGTCAGATTCATTTTGGTGAGTCTCTTTGATTTCCAAGCCACTCTGTTCAAGTACACTCAGACGACCCTTATTCAGGGAATATAAAGAATCGTCCCAAGTGGGCTGGTCTGACTTTAGAAGCACATGGAGGGAACCCTGTCTAAGACTCTGATTGGGGACACCCAAAGCCAGAGGCTGCATGAGCCTCCCTTGAGCAGATTTGGGAGGCTGCTCAGCCCATTAGACAGCCAGCCCTGACAGAACCAGGAGAAGCGGCAGCTGCGGCTAGGGAGAGGGGATGCTACATCCTGCCTGCCCTTTCACTGTCTCCTCCTTAGCACTCTTACCTTGCCTGTTTTCACAGGCGGCTATTACATCCATCTGCTTTCTTACATAGAGTCTGGACATTCTCTTGAATCTCTTATGATTGTATCGAATCTATTGCCTAGCCTTTTTCCTGCTTAATTTTCCCAAATCTGTCCTTCTTCCTGATATTTATTCACCATTTTACCTGTCCTTTCTTGAAGCTTTTCTTGCTGATTTTTTTACATGACTCTTTCATCCTGTTTTCACTCTGCTTAAGGATTCTTTCATGATTTATACTGCAGTTCTCTGTTTGACAACACTTTTTTTTCCTAATGCCATCTGCCTCTTTGAAGAGGACTGGTGATACACACAGAGATCACAGTCTCTCTCTCTCTCTCTCTCTCTCTCTCTCTCACACACACACACACACACACACACACACACTCACCTTTTGTGAATGTCAAATTTGAAATAGCTCATGTGCTAAGTGATGCTAAGGAAAATGTTTGGCAAAAGGTTAATTGTTCTTCAAAACTGCACCATATATTAAGTATTTGGATTATGTTGGTGAGTTTAATTTTGGTTACAGTAAGAGTATTTTCCTCCTAGTGGTAAAAGATGCTCGAGCTTACCTTCCTCTATTGCAGAATTCTCCATTTACTCCCTTATGTTGCATTCTGGTTTGTTTGGGGTAATTTAGGTTTTGAGGCATTCTTCTCTTGTTATAGTCTAAAATGCCTTTCTAAATTGAAATTCTTCCTTAAGGGAGCCAAGAGCTCTGAAGCTTCTAAATTTACATCTGGGTAGCAGATTTGCTACAAAGTTGGAATACTGGGGAACAAACTTAATGTTTCAGAATTTTTACAAAGAGTTACATTCCTCAAGATTTCATCCAGTGAGTTCCATCATCAGGGACAGATGGTCTACTTTAAGGGTAATCAGGAAGTTTCAGAAATATGACATCATGTTTATCTCCCTTAAGATTTTTCTTTTTGGTTTGGCTTCTGAAAAATAGTCCATGTGTCCATCTCGCTCTCACTCTCTTTGGCAGATTCTGATAAAAATAATCTCTAGAAAGGTTTTTTGCATTGTCTTTTATTAAAAAAAAATATATGTAAGCTTCTAAAATATATGCTAGCTATACTTTAACATCTTTAGATGATTAAAAACTCCATTTTTGATTGACTTCCTTTCTCTTATGGAAACTAATATGCTTTCTTTTGAGCAAATGAATGAGCCACAAGCTCTCTAAAAGGAGAAAGTTATAGGAGACGAGCCCAAAGCTAACCGTTTTGACCCATAGTTGTGCTCTATTTCTGATAGTTAGATACAAGCTCTAGCCCCAGAGAGTCTCAAGATCGTGCTCCTAGGATGGCAGCAAGGGATAGTGTTTAATAAAATGGGTCTTACTACATGATCTATGTTCAGTGATTAAAAACAAAATTCTGAAAGGCAAATCAATATCAAACCATCTTCAAACGAGTAGAATAATGCCGCCCCCACCCCCAACCAATTGTGCCAGTTCCTTTTGAGGAGGTAGCACTTAGCGGAGGTGATACATATTAGAATTCTTTCATTTGCTTTCCATGCTGAATAGTCTTCATTGAAAAGCAGCGCACATATTTTTTTCCAACTGTCTTGAAATGTAAATATATTATGCCCACAATTTGTTTGGAGCATCTGCGCCCACTATAATTCACACACACTGTGTCGTTTCTCTCTTGAATTCTATAGGATTATTTAACGTAGTTCATAGTCTTAAAAGCTCTTGTGGGGAGGGAGAGGCGGTCAGGGAAGGAGATGATTGCACTAAGTCGTGAGTGTAAACTCCCTTCCAGTACAGAATGACTCACATTCTCTGTGAACTGAGTCACTACCAAGCAAAACTGGAGTTGTTAACTACTACATTGCCCATGGCTGTTTGTTTGTTCAGGAGGCATATGGAAAGCAGAGACTTCTCCAGGGGCGAGTAGTCAGCTCTCTAAATTGAGGCAAGGCCAATATTTTTCACCTAAGGAATTGAGGAAGAAAGAAGGCTATTTGCAAAGCAAAAAAGGAAATACAAAATTCACAGGCAACTCTAGGTAGAACGTTGGAAGAGGGGAAAAATAAAAAAAGACAAAAGGAGTACAAGCCCAAGGGATGTTAGCTTTCTCATTTAATGAGAATTAATGCATATCATAACTCTACTTATTGATTATTAGTTGTACCCAAAACAGTAGAAAGAAATTGATGTCTTAGGAAAGCTTAGTAAAGATGTTAATTCTGCATTTGTTTTCGTTCATTAATCAGCATTTGATTTCCTACAAAGAATGGAACTTGGCTTGTCTTATTGAGATAATGTATTCAGCTCTGATTCTTAATTGTAAATTGAATCATCAAATGCCGAATGCAATTGCCCCTTAAAAACAATCTCCCCACTCCAGTTGTGTATATGAAAGTGTCTGGACATACTACAAAAGCTCGATAGTCTCAGGTCTTAGTTCCACAAAACCTTCCGTTGATCAAACCAGACACACCAAAAAAAAAAACAAAAAAAACCCAGACACACCTTCCCACACTCTGGTACTCATTTTATACTTCCCATTTCCCTTCATCCTCCCTTTAACTAGAAATAGTCATGGGATAGCTCAGCAGAGGTCCTGTATCCCCTACCTGCTTTTGCTCTGTGCCCTCGGTTTTCAAATCTTCCTGTCTTCCATCTTGGAAACAACTTGAAGGGACTCTACCCAGGAAACTGTAAGATACTGACTTACCCTAAAGGGAAATCTGGGATTTGTCTGGGGGTCCAGGAATAGTACTAACATGCAGCTTTGGAAGCTTTGTTTTGTTTCTGGTAATGAAATTTTCCTGGTTTGCCTTGAGAAAAATCAGACCTGTTGGTCAAGAAGAATGAGAAGGTGGTAAATCTTGCCTTTGGTCCCGCTGGATTCCCAAGAAGCACCAATCACCAACTGTTGTGACCAAGGGCTCTTCACTTTCTTCATAACTACCTGGCTGTAGCAGTTTGATATTGTTTATGAATTCCAAAAATAGATATTGGATTATGTTTGTAAATTGGTCTGTTCCTCTGGGTGCATTAGATTGTATTGGATTCAGAAGTTTCACTGTTACTTGATTAAATTATGATTAGGGCTTTGATTGGGCCACATCAGTAGCACGTTGAGTCCCCAACCCCTTGGTGGGTGGGGACTCAGAGAAAACTACATGACAGAGGAGAAAGTTAGAGTTTTAATACTGGTGCCCCGGGAAGTAAATACACAGAGAAAGAGATACGTGAGGAAGGAGAGAAGGCTCCATTAGACACGGCAAAGGCCCTGGGAAAAGAGACAAGCCATTAGCCTGATAGCTTATGGCTGGCCTTGTGGAGAGAGCAGAGCAGCTGAGCTCAGAGAGAAATGAGCCCTGGGAGAGAAACGAGACTTATTCCAGCCGATAGCTGATATTGGAAGAAGCCGGGACTATGGAGCTTTAAGAGGAAGAGGAAGCTTAAACCCTTGCAAATGTCGGCAACCATCTAGCTCCAACATGTGGCAACAGACTTTGGTGAGGGAAGTAACTTACACTTTATGGCCTGGCAACTATAAGCTTCTACCCCAAATAAATATCTTTTATAAAAACCAACAGATTTCTGGTACTTTGCATCAGCACCCCCTTTGGCTGACTAATACACTGGCTCAGATTTATGCTTTCAGCGAACTCCACATTATGGAGTTAGTCAATGATGGCTTAAAATTTAGTAGTGTTGGGAAGCCGGTGTGGCTCAGTGGATAGAGCCCCCATTTACCATATGGGAGGCCCGGGTTCGCGTCCCGAGGCCTCCTTGTGAGGGCACGCTGGCCTGAGCTGTGCGGTGGGCTGATGCAGCAGCCTCATGGCAGGAAGCGGGTGTGGCTCAATGGATAGAGCACCCGTTTACCATATGAGAGGCCCCGGGTTCGCTTCCTAGTGCCTCCTTGTGAGGGCAGGCCGGCTTGCGCGGCGCCGTGGGCTGATGCGGCAAGACCTCACAGCAAGGGGGAGATAAGCAGACACAGAGAAGACACCCAGCGAATGGACACAGCAGCACAAGCAGCAAGGGGGGGATAAATAAAATAAAATAAATAAATCTTAAAAAAAAAAAAAAAAATTTAGTAGTGTTGCTCCTCCCAGGTCCAATTGCCTTTTTATTGGTTCTTCTTGAAAACTTACTTAGTCCCAAAGGAATAATTCTCCAATTGTGAAATTGTGTCAACAAAGTTAACACGAGGGAGATATTTGAGAAGTTTGCCCATATCCCATAACTCATATAATATAAGCAATAATTTACATGTAATCACTCCCAACATTAGACCAATTTGTGTCCAATCATACCACATAGCCATTACTTGAGTCTTGGACTCCTGGTAAGACAGTAGAATTTGTTGAAGGGCCTTTATGCCATCAACACCTTATAAATCCCTCAATGGTCCTGCACCATCAAATGCTACTCAAGAAGGGAATCTAAGGTGCAAAACCGCACAATGACTTTTCAACAATTTGAGTAACTGGAGACATTTTGGTTTCAGGTTTACTGGTCCACCGAGTTAGCCACCTATGCAGATGAAATGAACAGCATTTACGCCTGGATAAAATGTTCTTACCTTTCTTCAACAACCAAATAACAGTTTATTGATAGTGAAGATTTGGCTTTAGCATTCAAATTTTCATGCAGTTTTACACTGCTACTATTTCCCAGGACTCATACTAACTATAATTGATACTAAGTTGCCTCCTTATATATTTTTTCCTTATGTTATTATTACATATTTATAAAGTATAACAGAAATGGTCTTAATCTGACTCACTTTGGGGCAGTTAAATATTGATTATGGAGGAAGAGAATTTAAATGATTATTAACTTGGAGCCATATAAAATGGCAAAAGGGAGCACATGCCCCAAAGAGCCTTAAACAGCATGGCCTTAGCACTAACAACTGGGAAAAAGCAGTGTCTAACAAGATTGTGTCCTTCAGTAAGTGAGAGGCTTGAACAAGTGTGCGAGAGCTATAGCTATGGGTCCTAACACAGCCTCCTCTCCGGCTTAGGTAACTGTCATGACGTTATACCAGAGATAATGCATTAAAATCTGTGAAGTTCCTCTCTCTGCCACTAAATGATGCTTCCTATTACTATTCTTGGTGACAGCCACCATGGGCCAAGGGTGGAGGGGGAGGATATAAGGAAGGATCTCAAACGGGAACAAATATGGAGGACAGGGACAGGGATGGAGAGAAAGTTAGAAGCAGATGGTTGGGCAGTCTTCTGAAATAGGGCCGCGAAGTTTACATAGTGACTGTGGTACTCATTACGGGTATTTCCATATATTCATACCCTCTAACTCATAAGCACATGGTAGAATTGCACTTCTCCCACCAACTTGAAGGATATCCATGTAACTTGCCACACATAGTGAAATATGAGAGAAGTGATACATATTTCATGTCTGAGTGGAAGTTTCAAGAGAAATATATATTTCCCCACATTCTCCCTTCACTCCAGCGACATTTGAGAAAATGACTGCTCCAGCAGCCTGGGTGGATATGTGGAATGATTGAGAAATAAATCTTTGTTGATATAAGCCTCTGACATGGGGGTGGTGGTGTGTGTTTGTTATTGCATTGTAACCTGGCCTAGGCTGACTGATCCTGAAAATAGAAACTGAGAAAATACTGAAAGCAATCATCATAAGGAAAAGGCTAAAATTATTAAAGACAAAGAAAGAGAGAAAAATGAGAGCAGTCAAGGAAGAGATGGAGAGAAATGGAGGGAGCAAAAGGGAATTTAAAGAGGAGAAAGAAGAAAGCATGGTGAAAAGAGATAAAAGTGACAAAGGAGATAACTTAGGGTGACTGAGTGTGTGGTTGACCATTATATCTGGAATGGTAGCTTGTAATATGAAGTAAGTGTATGGACATTGATATTAACCATGTACTTTGCTTTATTTAATAAAAAGCTGTTAACTATATTCTCATAGCTATGCTCAGCCTGTCATTATTTTACATGGAAAAAAAATCCTAAGAAGTATGGACATTGGTTGGTGTTTGAAGTTGGATCGTCCAGCTGTGTTATAAAATAATAGTTTGGAGCAGAAAAGAGCCTGTCAAATCATCTAGCTCTGAGTTCTGCAGACTATGCCCTGAGGTGCTCTAGGGCTTCCACAAGGGTATCTCAGAGGCTGTTCCCTGAAACATGGCAAGGTGAACAAAGCAATTGATCTACCTCAATCTCAACCCAAACAGGTGTACTGTTATCTGAAGTATAAATCAGGCTTTTGCATAAGATTTCATTTCAAGAAAAGGTTTCTCTCTTTAAAAGAAAAAAATCTTTGCGAATATCTCATCCGGTCCATCATGGTAAGCAAATCACATCTCTTCTCTAATATTCCACCCAAGCATCAGTTTGAAGTTAACTGCTCATTCCAAATAAAATTAATTTTTCAGCTTACCAATATGACTTATTACTGAAAAACGAGCATAGGAAAATTGCTTTCAGCCAGGGATCGCACTTGATTGGTAGGCCTTTAGAATGGTCACTGGGAAATTAAAGACCCATAGAAAGGGTCCTAAGGAAAGAAGAATTTTATGTTGTGAGGATAATTGGGACAGGAAAATTTCCTGACTCTCTGACTATAGAGACAAAGCCACATTCTAGCATCTTCATTATAATGCATGGAACAGCTTCCTGGGATGCCCAGGACATGTCCTGTTTCCAGGGGACCATGGCCAGTCACTTAACAATCACATGGGTTGTTGATTCCTGAGGATGGATGAGACCAAAATGTAGCCTTAAAGGCTGCTTCTGGTTTGGATATCTCCTTTTTTCAAGAAAAGCCACATGCATCATCTCAGTTGGAAAGGCAATTTTTGGATCTGCATCAAGACTGGTAGGTTCCTGCTGTTCTATGGATCACATCAGAATGCCGTTAGTTTGGGATAAATTGATAAAACAAGGTAGAGGGCAGGAGCATTTAGAAGAGAATGCTGGACACCAGATTATATTGGAAAGGGAGCATAATGGCAGCAATCCAAACAGGAGCAGAGACTAGAAGTGTGTCTGGAAATTTGAAAAGTTGAAGGAAGAACCTATGGTTGGCTCTCTTGTTTCTTTGGTTGCTTGTGAAGTAGACAAGTTGCACAAAGCATGAGAAGTACCAAAGAGAACCTATAGTGCTGAATGTACTGTCCATTCACTTTATATTATCCCAGACTAATAAACTTGGGGGAAAGTAATTTGAGCTGTGTTTATATAGTCTATGTTCATGCTAACAATTGTCCCCAGTTATTTCCACAATCATACTGTAATTTGGCTGAGTGTAAAGCAATAGCCCACCAGCGGATAGGGATGGTCTCACTTTGACAATCTAAAATATTTTTCCTACTAACTAAATAAAGGAGTATTCATCCTTAGCTAATTCTTCGACTTGCAAGTGAAACAGTCCATTTCATATCCATTTCTCACATTGGTTATAGTTTTGAAAATGTTTAGCACCTGTAAAAATATAATGGGGTCAATGAGAACTATAACTTTCTCTACACTTAATGTATAGAGGGGAAAGAAAGAGCATTCAAACCAGATTGTGGAATCCACTTGAGTACATAGAGAAGGACAGTACTGAGCAAACTAAATGCAAATACAGATCCAGGTTTTCCTGATGTCTAGAGGTCATGTTTTCGTGAGGGGAAAAAGGAGAAATATTGTTTAAAGACAATAGAGGCATCTGATAATGGGTGAGCAGGTTAATGGATCACTACAGAGTTAAGGGGCAACAACAAAAGATAAAGTATGAGGAGCAGGAAGGGATTGGGGTAAGGAAGGCTGAGGACCCCCTGCCTCAGGACAACAAAGGGAAGTGTCTTAGTTTGTCAGGGTTGTTATAACAATGACCACAGATAGGATGGCCTAAACAACAAGCATTTATTGTCACACAATTTTGAAGGCTAGAAGTCCACAAAATCCAGGTGTCAGCAGGCCATGTTTTCACTGATGTCTGTATTGTTCTGCTGGTGGTTTACCAGTGATCCATAATTCTGTCTCCACCTCTGTCAGATGGCCATGGACATCTCTTTCTCCTGGTCTATCTCCTTCTCTCCAAATTCCCTCTGCTTTTAAGGACTCCAGTCATATTGGATTCTGATCCACCCTGATTCAGTTTGGCCTGAATCAAAGATCCTATTTACAAATGGTTCACATCCACAAGATGGGGATCAGGATGTGAACATGTCTTTGTGGGGGGCATGATTCAATCCATAACAGGAGGAAACTAGAGAATAGGAAGAAATGACAGAGAGTCAGGCATCAGTCAAAGTTTCATTCAGCCTAAACTGCCAATGTGCAAATTTGACCTTGGAAAGAACAGGAGTCCGTAGACATCACAATAAATGGTTGAGAAAGAGGGATGCTGAGAGACTGGTTACATAAGGGCAGAAATAACAAAAGCAGGCTCAGTCCCTGACAAAGACATTCATTCATTGACAATGTTCATTTGAGACTTCTAGAAGAATTTTTTCAAAATATAAATTAAAATTAGAGCCTTGTTATATCATTAGGAACTGTTCTGGGTTTAGCTGAGACAATTCTGTCCATGGACCTTGGGAAGGAAAAATCTCTGTACTAGTTTGCTATTCTTTCAATTCGATAAGGCCCAAGGAAAACCAAAACAATCCATGCTCATACATAATAAGAAGTAACATCATTTAAGAGATGCGTTGATATTACTATCTTCCATGGAAAATTTCGAGAATTTTATGTTAAGGTATATGCCTTATGGCTTATATTTTCAGAGGCAGTGATTGTTCTGCAAAGGACATGATGGAATTCATAGTGATTTTCTGTAGTAATAATTACTATTATTAAAAGTAACAGTGGGATCATTAGTTCCATTCTTAGCACAAATACGTATGCACTCATGTATGCATTAGCATTCACACAAACATTCACCATTCAAAGCAAATTAAAACTGCCTGGAGAGGAGCAAAGATTCAAACCCATCTTTGAACTTGGGAACTTTCCACACAATATGTTTGCTGTGTGTATGGATTTGATGAAACATGCCTGTTCTCAAGCCAAGATACACTGTCACTATGGCTGTTTATCTTGGAGATGCAGGGCTTTGCCAGTGAACTGTGTGGGTGGGAAACAGAGGGGAGAGAAAGTAATAGGACAAGATTCAGCCCTGGCAGGCATAAAGGGAATTTAATGGTATGGCTCCTAAGGTACTTTCTCATTAGTGATTAAATGAGGACATGTGGCATGGTTCAGATGGATGTTTAAATGCCTTGACTTAAAGAGAAATGTTCCTAGAGATAAATCCATCTGCTTTCTTGCATGCTGTGGATGCTAGTAAATATTTAATGTCAACTCTGCATCTTTCTCAGGTTCACTAAGTCATTCTCTGCCTTCTCAGGGAGCAACCCTGGTACATCCCCAGAGGGTAGGCCCTGCCTCCTAATCTATAGCTTCAAAGGTAGCCACCTGGTGTGACTCTGAGCTGACTGGGGACAGACGAGTCTCACACAGTAAAAGCTCATAATAGCAAACACTTACTGAACATGTGAGTCAGCCCGTGGACTAAGTGCTTTACCTGCTTTCTCCCCCACTCCTCACAGCAGCTTTACCAGGTGGCTCTTATTATTACATCCATTATACAGGAGAGTAGGATGTGGGTTTAGAGAAGGTAAGCCATCTAAAGAAAAACAGCTAGAAACTGGTGGTCGGAGGTTTGGACCTATGTATTTCTAATTCAAACCCATATACTTACCTGACAGCTTGCACTACTACTCCTACAAGGGACTGTGTTTTTCCCTACAGAATCATTTATCTCCTTGGTCCCCACACTTGAGAGGTATTCCTTAAAAGGATGGATGCCTTTCCCCCCTTGTCTCTGCAGGGGAGTTGTTCTCCCAGAAGTAGAATTAGGAAATCCATTGAAATGACTGGCCTGAAATATAACACCATTCCACAAGCCAACTCACAGTAAACAAGGTCACCTGAGAGTCTGGGCCAACAATTTAAGGAATGTTCTCCAATTGTCCTTTAGTGCTGCATGGCTGCCTGCAGTGACAGAAGTGGTTTTTGTCTTGGAAATTGTTGCCAATCTAGTAACCAAAAGTGGAGAACTTTTCCAATCCACAATAATCAGCCATCCTACATTTACCACCAGTAGGTCCACAGGGCACAAAATGAAAGGAATCAACAAGGCTTTTTTACTTGCCTGGCATACGTTTTTGTTAAGTAATCTGCCCAGAAATGTCATTTGTTCTTCAGAGTTATTCATGCTGAGCTGCCTCCTTACCTTTTGAAGCTGGAAAACTGATTTTCACAAGATGAATGGCGTGAACCTTGAGGCTACATAAAGCAGCAGCAGAATTAGCTATTTCTCAATTGCCAGATAGTTTCCAGCCAATTTTAAGAAACTACAGGTAATGGCTCAAATCCACATGATCTCTTCAGGTTGCCCTGATACTTGGAAACTTTTCCAAGAGAAAAAACATGCATGAATTCTGCAAAGGCCAGTAAGGGTGGGTTTTCAGGAAGCTAGACTTCAGTTTGTAGTCATTTACCAAGCCTGGAATATGGTCAGGCAAAGGCCGGGTGACCACCTGGTGACTTCACTCTTAGTTCATTTGATTCTGAACCTAGCCCCGGGGACCGTCCTAACTAATCATCAGGATACTTGCCCAGCCTGGCAAAGCTACACATCACCAACTATAGTCTAAGAAAAGCCACATTGGCTGTGGGGCAGCCCAGGGTCTTCGGAATCACTTATGGGTGGACCCAGGGAAGTAGCAGGATTTCTGGACCACTCAGGACTCTTGGCTTGATCCTAAGCAGTATCAAATCTTCGGTTAGGCTTTCGCATAAAGAATGCAGATTGATTTTGGTTTACTTTGCTCCTCCCTCAAACCACTGAAAATATGGTTGAGGGTTAAAAAAAAAACAAATATGTAAGTCCTCCCACAAGAGGAAAGGAGACAGCAGAAACTCAGTTTTCTAAGTTGAAATGCAGATGGATGAATGGTAATTGACTTTGCAGATCCCCAAAAGCTGAAACCTTAGGCGGCAGCAGGTGAGGCGAGGAAGCAACCTGAATTGTGCAGCAGAAAACCAGGAATGGCGGTACCAGGTACTTTTCAAATGGGGGTGAGGAGGGGGTTGAAAATAGGAGAATAGTTTGAAAGCCTGCTTAAGAAGCATTTAGACTCTATATCCCCTCTCTCACTCTGAGCAATCCCATGACCATGTCCCCTTCCCCTAAACCTGGCAGAAGACTAAATGTTTATTTTTTGGAGGGGATAGACCAGAGGAGTTCTGGCCTGGGGAAACACCTGTCACACTTAGCAGGTGTGGTGTGCTCAGTATGCTGGGTATGTTTAGCAGTCAGCTTGGGCTGGGGCGCTGGGGTGGGAGATCTGATTTGTAGTCATTGCCAATTTCAGTAGGGAAATTAATCCCACCAAGATTAATTTCAGGCTAACAATATGATGTCTCTGATGGTGGAATTGGGGAGAGATGCACACGACTAGCTCTTGGAAACTGGGGCAAGCTGGTTGCCACAAACCACTGAGTATGCCAAACACAGATAAATGAAGTGGAAGTTTATACACCAAACTCTGAGACAGTCTCTACTTTCATACCCTTTCCTCTATTTAATGCCCATATTCAAGCAGCCAGTACTATACCCTTTAGGTGGAAGATTGGAAGTTTATTCCCTGAAGAATCTGACAGGTCCAGAGGGAGAATCGGGGACCTGGAGATACTTAGTGTCAAGAGTGCCCCATGAAATGACCAACTGGATTACTCTAGGTGGAGTCAATTTGAGAACAAGCCTTCCCCACAAAATTTTCCAATGCAGGTTTAGAGAGCAACTCATATCCAAAGATGACTAGATATTTTAGAAACCTGCTAACTTGAGAGTCAGCTATGAAAATAAAAGAGAGAAAGAGAGAAAATGAATTTGTAATAAAGAAGGGCAATGTAGAGAAAAGAAATCTTTAAAAAGATTGAGAAAGTTTATGCATTCATGAAACAAGATAAAGATGGTTCTATAAAGGAACACTCAGAAAACAGGGGGGAATCTTAGAATTGAAAAAGCATGACAGGAAAAAGGAAAATCTCTATAGATGAGTTGGAAGAAGTTCCGGAAATCTTCTAGAAAGGAGTAAAAGGCAAAGATATGAACAATGAGAAGAATATTTAAGAGTATTAATCCAAGAGATACAAAATCCAAATCAAAGGAGTTTCACAAAGAAAGAAGGAAGAAACAGAGGAGAAAATATCCAATAAATACTATAAATAAATTTTCCAGAACTGAAATACATAAATTTCTACATGAAAGAGACTACCAAGAGTGAGCACAATGGAGAGGCCCAAACCAAGGATCATCTTTTGTAAATTTCAGAACCCAAGGCTCGTCATTTTCAATTTTGGAACACTAGAGACAAAGAGAAGATTCTAAAAAGCTTTCAGAAAGTTAAAAATAAAACAAGAAACCAAAATATCAATATTCAGAATAGAATTGCACCTCTCAGTACTATGCTGGAAAGCAGAGATACATGACCAATGCATGCCTTCAAAATTCTGAGGTGATATGATTTGCAATCTAGAACTTTCTACCCAGCCACATGATCAGTTGAGAGGATAAAAGTCCAAAAGTCTTCCTGCTTTTCATCTTCTCTCAGGAGGCTACTCAAGAAGAAGGTCTTCCAAAACAAGGGAGCATATCAATAAAAAGAACTTGGATCCAGGAAACACGTGATCAAACACAATAGAGCAGCCAGGGAATCTCCCAGGATCAAGGTGAGGGGAGATCCAGGGATGACATCTCAGCAGTATATCTGGAGGCTATTGATAGATTGGAGCAGTGGGAAAGCAGAGGGTTCTGGAGAGATGTCTTAAAGAAGAAGAATCAGTAGCATACTAATATCTATGTCTGTAAAAGGAAATTTATATCTACAGTAAAGAATTTGAGGATTAATTAGCAATAGGCACATATCAAACTAACCAAACCTCCCCCCAAAAAACCCACACACACACACACACCAAAAAAAAAAAAAATTACTAACTCCAGGGACACAAAAATGTAGTATAAAAAAGAAATGTAGTAATAGTTCACTACATGGCTCAGCTGTGAATAGTGTTTTCCAACATTAAAAAACTGTAGTCACTGCACAGATCTAAACAAACATTGTAATATAATTGTACAGGAAGAAGATGAGTAGTCTTCTACCAAGAACTGAAACATTAAGAAGAAACAGTATGAGCAAATTATTTGCACAAATTTAGGTATATCAAAAGAAATAGTTAAAAGTTAAAATAGTGGGGGAATGGTGAGAAGGGACTGCTGAGATATTTTTTAATGAGCTTTGTAGAACTGTTTTATTTTTAGGCTATGAACACATATAATTTGATTTAAAACTAAACATACAAGAAATAAAAGATTATATTTAGAAGAAGAAAAATCTTTAACAATGCTACAACCTATCTGCGAATGCCTGAATATTCTCTGAAATAATTAAAAGGATAGTGTACACTCCTGGCAGAAGTAAACCATAAAGTGCCTAGCCCAAGCCCCGAGTTCTAGAGCTAGAGAAGTTGTACCTATAAAGTTTCCCCAAATGTTCCCATAACCTTTGACATATGTATGTAGAAGGGGTGTACCAAACTCTGTGCTTCTTAACAATATCTATGCCTGTCTTATCTACTAGGTTTTGACTCTGTGATTTCAGTTTGATGTAGTTAATACTTCTGGAGGATATCTATATCCTGTGCCAGACTGCAGAGTGCTCAAGAATCAAAGGCATTCATTCATCTCTTCTTTCATTCAACATCTGTGTCTAATGTGTCTAGAAGGTGGAGAAACTTGATATGTGAAACAGGAGGAATTTCTTCCTTCAGGAGCCCATAGTCATGAAAGGGAACTAGACATGTAAAATAATTAGAGTGGAGATGGATTGACCCTTTAATTCTCATGAGACTCTTGGTCAAGAATTTTAGTTTTCACAAGGAGGACTTTAAACCTATTTTTCACCCAGATGAGATTTTAAGCATATGGATTAGCATCAGTGGTATAGAAGAGGGAGTGATTGATTTTGTCTAGAAATAGCAGGGAAGACAACATATAAGAGAAGTATATCTTGTTCAGCTTTTATCCCTATTGCCTAGAACAGTGCCTGGCATGTGGTTGGTACTATGTAATATTTCTTGAATGAATAAACGAAGGAAGGAAGGAAGGAAGGAAGGCTGGCTGGCTGGCTGGCTGGCTGGCTGGCTGGCTGGCTGGCTTGGCTAGATGGCTGGCTGGCTCGCTGGCTGGCTGGGTAGATGGCTGGATTGATAAACTGAAAGATTCAATTACTGAAATCCACCTTGGCTCATTATGACAATAATCCTAGGAACAGAGGGCCTAAGATTGGAGACTGTGTAAATAGGTTGTGTTGATACCAAAAAAAGAAATCTTTTGGTTAGATCTGCCATGGCTTCTATATAGTCAGGACCTGATTATTCCAGGACTCTGGCTTCCACAAGTGCAATTTTGAGATGAGTGCAGACTCTCAGGGGCCACACTTTTTAAAAGGGTTCATTTTTAGAGCACTGTGTTTCCTTGGATTAGATTTCAGGGAACCAGGGGACTAATTACACACATGGACTTCAGAATATTCTTTAGCTATTTGTATTTGAGTTGGAAGCACACTTTCCATTCTCTCATTCCAGGTTGTTCTCTTTACCAATGGTTAATACATATTTTTGGATCCAGGTTTTAAATAACTTTTCTGTCCAAAATCAAGTCCTGTTCCAATCATTCTCACTCTGTCTGAATCCAAAAGCCATTATAGTTCTGGGCAGGAACTCATTTTCTTCTGTTTCAATGACATGGTTCCTGTTTGGGAGCGGATCTCTGTTATAACATTAACTCTGAGGTGAAAGGGCCATCTGGAATTGAACTGCTGTCTCTCACGCCAGTTGTGTGATTTAAGCTGAGTAGTAAGAAAATTCCCAACCCCATTTAGCTCACCTTGCTGTGCTCGCTGCTTCCATGCTGTTGTAAAAGGCAGGGAGAAGGGCCCTAATAAATCACAGAGGGCTTACATTGACAGGAATCATTGCTTCAAGGAGAGAGTAACGTTAGGTGCAACAAAATACGGTGCTTTCTGCTCACTAGAAATAAAGAGCAGACATGGCTTAATTTCTGTGTTTCTGTCTAACTGCATCGTCTGCACTTAATCCTTTGAAAACTCGATGTGGAAAATGAAGTTGCAAATATTCTTGCTGACCTGATTTTGTGATAATCAGGGTAGGCTAAACATTCGCTATATTAGAAACCGTGCATGTGTCCCCAGACCTAGTTTTTCTCCCTAGGTCTGGTTTTTGGAATGCTAGTGATAAACTAAGCCTGATTTTTTATATGACCATCTTGTATGGGAAAAGACTGTAACTTTGGGTATCTTTGATCAACCTTAAGAGATAAAGCAGGGGGACGGATGTGGCTCAGGTGCCTGGGCATCCATCTCCCATATGGAGGGACATGGGATCGATCCCCTGGACCTCCCAGTAAAAATTAAAAAAAGAAAAATATAGAAGGCGTGTGGGCCACCAGGCCCCGTGCGCGGGTGCGCTGCCAGGTCCCATGAGCAGGTGAGCCATCAGGCCCCATCAGTAGGTGAGACGCCAGGCCCCGTGAGCCATGCAGCAAAATGATGATGTAATAGGAGAGTGACACAAAGAAGAGCCAAGACGAGACGCACTGAAAAACTAGGAACTAAGGTAGCACAGGTGGTAGGATGCCTGTCTTCCACATCAGAGATTCCAAGGATCAAATCCCAGTGAAGATAGAAGGATGAAATGAGAGGGCAGGAAACGGACACAGAAAGTTGCCTAGTGAATGGACACAGAAACAGCAAAAACGGAGGGAGGTGTGTGTGGTAAAAATGGATAAAAGTAAATAAATAAATCCTTTAAAAAAAAAAATATATATATATATAAGGGAGGAAGATATGGCCTATGGTTGATAGTGGTGCTTTGACGATGCTCCTTCATGATTTGTTAACAGGTGTTTCACAATGATGCAGGGTGTTTGGGGTGGGGTGGGGTGATGTGTGGGAGCTCTGTATGATGTTATGCATGTTTGTTTTGTAAGTTCACGATGTTACTGAACAGTTATAGTTTGTGTATGTTCATGTGTGAATGATATATTTCAATAAATTGTTTAAAAAAAAAAGAAAAAGAAAATGAAGTAGCACTAACTTAGCTGAATTATGAGGGGCCTACACACATGTATGTGCAGGCATGCAGACATGCACAAAATTAGGCAGGTAAAGCCATAAATTTGCTTAAAAGGTATGATGGCCAACTACAAAGGATCTTTTCTTCTTAGAGAAGTTGTAAGTTTACAGAAAGATAATGTAGAAAATACAGAGTTCCCATATACCCCCCCTCACATACATGGTTTTGCATTAGTGCAGTACTTTGTTATATATACAACCTAAAATTTCCCCTTTTAACCACAGTAAAATATATAATTCAGTGTTGTTAATTACATTCACAATGTTGTGCTACCATCTCCACCATCCATTACCAAAACTTTTACATGGCCCCAAACAGAAACTCTATACCAATTAAGCATTAACTCCCCACTCCCTACCCTTACCCCAGCCCCTGATACCTATATTCTAGTTTCTGACTCTATGAATTTGCTTATTCTAATTATTTCATTTTAGTGAAATCATACAATAATAGTCCTTTCGTGTCTGGTTGATTTCACTCAGCATGATGTCTTCAAGGTGCATGCATATTGTCACATGCATCAGAACTTCATTCCTTTCTATGACTGAATAGTATTCCATTGTTTGTATATACCACAGTTTGTTTATCCATTAATCAGTAGATGGTCACTTGGGTTGCAATTATGAATAATTCCGCTGTGAACGTTAAGTGTGTATATGTCTGTATGAATCTCTGCTTTCAATTCTTTGGGGTATATACCCAGGAGTGGGACTGCTAAGTAAGATGGTAATTCCTTATTTAACTTTCTGAAAAACATGCCAAACTGTTTTCCAGAGCAGCTGCACCATTTTATAGTCTCACCAACCATAAACCAATGCTCCTATTTCTCCACATCCTCTCTAACACTTATTTTCGTTTTGTTTTTTTTTTGATAGTAGCTATACTAGTGGGTATGAAATGCTATCTCATTTTGTTTTTGATTTCCATTCCCCTAAAAGCTAATAATGTTGAGCATTGTTTCATATGCTTATTGGCCATTTGTAGATTGTCTTTGGAGAAATAGCTATTCAAGTCTTTTACCTATTTATTAATTAGGTTGCTTGTCTCTTTGTTGTTGAGTTGTGGGATTTCTCTGTATAGTCTGGATATTAAAACCTTATTGGATATATATGTTTCAAAATACTTTCTCCCACTTTATAGATGGTCTTTATACTTTCATGATGAGTCCTTTGATGTGCCAAAGTTTTAATTTTGACAAAATCCCACTTATCTCTTTTTCTCTTTTGTTGCTCCTACCTTTGATGTAAAGCCTGAGAAACAATTGCTTACCACATGGTCCTGAAAATGCTTTCCTATGTTTTCTTCTAGAAGTTTTATTGTTTTGGCTTTTATATTTAAGCCCTAATTCAATTTTGTGTTAACATTTGTATATGATATGAGATACAGGTTCACCTTCATTCTTTTCCTTATGGATATCCAATTTTTTCAGCACCATTTGTTGAAAAGATTATTCTTACCTAGTGAATGTACTTGGCTCCTTTAGCAAAAGTCAGTTGGCCATAGATGTGAGGGTTTCTTTCTGAACTCTCCATACTATTCCATTGGTCTTTCTCTGTCCTTGTGCCAGTACATGCCATTTTGATTACTGTAGCTTTGTAATAAGTTATAAAACTGGGAAGTGTTTTTCTTTTTCAAGATGGTTGTGGCTATTTGGGCCCACTTACCCTTCTGTATAAATTTGATGAGTGGCTTTTCCATAGCTGCAAAGAAGGCTGTTGGAATTTTGATTGGGATTGCATTGAATCAGTACATTGCTTTGGGTAGAATTAACATCTTAATGATATTTAGGCTTCCAATCCATGAACATAGAATGCCTTTCCATTTATTTAGGTCTTCTTTGATATCTTTTGACAATGTTTTGTAGTCTTCCATGTATAATTCCTTTACAGCCTTGGTTAAATTTTTTTTTTTTAATCTTTTTTTTTTTTTTT